>OX104125.1:22551148-22771600 GCA_944474755.1 Limnoperna fortunei
AAATATCAATTAGCTTAATTATATTTATACCATATATTTTTTTCTGGTGGTAAAGGTCATTGTAAAAAATAGAGTTGAAAAAACTTGGCTCAATGTCACAATAACCCAATTAAAATACACATAAAATATACAACATCAAAAAACAATATACAATACAAAAGTCAATACATTAAAAAATTGACAATACACAATGTTTAAAGCATTACCAATACAAAACAAAGCATATACAGTATTAAACTAGAATTCAGTGAAACCTGTCATAACAAACCGCATGTGCAAAATAAACACTTTTTTCATTTTGCCAGTTATATAATGAACATATGAGGACTTACGTTAATATGCAAATACCAAGTAAAAAAAAATTGCAACAAGTTCACTGTAGACAGGTTTCACAGGTCTATTCAGTCATAAAAATAATACAAATACATCTAGCCATGTGGCAATGAGCAGTGCAATTATATCAAATGTATAGCTGCTGAAATATTCACCATGTATTGAATTGTTATCTTAACCTTTGAAACTGGGATACAAGTAATAATTATGTGGAAGTCACACTGGCTGTAAATACAGGTATTTAAGGAAAAATATTCTAACTTGTGTCTATAAGCAGTAGGAGAAGTTATTGTATGCACTGATATTTTGAATAATGGTCCTAATGTACAGGTGGTGTCTAGAACATGATATCCAAAAACATACATTTTAAGTCTGAAATGCATTATGTATGGGTAATGGAATTCACCTTTGAGCAAATGAGGGATTTTTAGAATTCAGAAAAGCGGGGGGCTTGTGCAAGGGGGTAGGTGGGTAGAAATAAATTTCTATTATTTACCACTAAAATAAGCAAATCATATTATTTCTTATTTTGTATTATAATTTAATTTCATATTAACTGCCACAATATATCCTAATTAATTTGATTAAATGTAATTATTACATGAATAGAATTTTGCGTGTTTTTGATTGGTCTAAAAACTTTCAGGTCACGATAAATCGCAACAGTACTAAAATTAAAATGTTTGTAACGCTGCACGATTCCGCTGCATACAATGTAGTAGTCAAGCGGAATCCGATATCGACCTTGGTTTTATGTTTTAGCCAATCAGAATAGCCGTCTTAATGAATTCATTCGTCCAATCAAATCGATTGCATTACTTGTACACAATTCATTGACGTCAGCTATACATACATCGAGCGTGTCAACAACAAATGGGAGAAACGTCGGTTCTGCGATATATTGATTCATGTATACTCTTCTCAATATTTGAAACTGGAATTTCAGGATTATCAGCAAATTGATATCATAATGCATTATTAAATAAAAAAATATTAAGTGTAACTAGCATTACAACAATTACAAAATGTAAGCAGGTGCTCCAGTAGAAAAGGCATCCTCAGTTTTTTCTGATCAAGGGAGATGGTGGTTTTATTCATGTAATAAAACAATTAATGACTTTGATATACGGTCGCTATCAGGATTTATCAGCCTTCAAAAATGTATAGCGGCTCGGTGAATATTACATTTTCTCTGGCTGATAAATCCTACCTTTTTGATTATTGACCACATAAGTTCGGTACTCTCTGGATTTGTCGATGATGCTATGAAGATTGTATAATTGTAAACAAAGATATGGTCAAACAAAACAACAAGAATCAATTCCGTTTTAGATTGAGATCCTTTTCTCATTGTGTGAGAGCGTGAGTACCTTCAAAATTGCACAAGATTTTGTCTCGCATCACATGTATGGGACTACAACAGTATACATGTACTGGTACCCTTTCTGCTCATCTCAGTTTTACCACATTTACAATATTATAAAGTGAATAATTTTACTAAAAAAATGTAAAATATCCACATCTAAAGAGTAATCTTTCTAAAATACATAACATAATGTGTGAACCAAATATACATATTTACTTAAAACTTGACATAAATGGGCAAGGCATTCATCATCCAGTTCAAGTCCTAAGTCATCATTTGGTCAACTTAGCTATCTGTAAAAATAACACAAAAATATTTGGCAATAATAATAATAATAATAACAATAATTCCAAGGAAGACACCTTTAGAAATAAATTGTGTGAGTTCACACATCTCTCAGTCAGTTTCGAAATGTTCAGTTTTATCCTTGGAGATCAATGACTACACAAGATTACAGACAAAAAATGACCTGTGGTTATAAATTTGCTGATGACAAAACATGAATCATTAATTTAAATTTACAGGTGTAAAGCCAGTGAAATAAATATTTGAGATAGTACGCATAAAACTAAAATTAACATAACTTGGAAGTATAATACAGTTATCTTAAGCAAGACAGAAGACAATGTTTACTGGTGTAATGGTGCACTTGTTGGATGCTGGTGGTCATATCAAATAAGATGAATGAAGCACACTATTTAAAAAATTTAAAAATGTAAAAAAAAAAACAAAAACAAAAAAATAAAATAAAAACAAGAAAACAAAAAAAAAATCAAACTATCAAAATACATAACAGGATTAATAACTTACCAGTTACAGCAGAACTTCATAGCCCTTCTTCCTGGTTTGATATTAAAAGTTTTCTAGTTATAAGTGCTGAAAAAAAAGAATTGTTACAAAAACAATAAATGCACCAAGCGACACTAATAAAATGTCATTTTAAAAGGACACAACTGATGACATGTCATTTCCATGTTAATTTTAATATATTTATTTCAATAATATCATACAAAGTTACAAGCAGACATATACATAAAATGCAAAGGATTCAGAAACAAGCTAATAAAAAGCTCATATCAAGTCTGTTTCCTAATTGTTGAAAGAGTACTACATATTATAAGATATTATTATACTTTACTATGGAAACAAGTACATGTACTAAGATAAATTATATATTATGAGCAATAACTGCTTTTCCTCACTCAAAATTGCACGTGGGTAAAATAACGGTGTAGAAATTTGCACGTAGACAAAATAATTAGTTATTTGTTTGATGTGCCATTGTGCTCCAAATTTGAAAGGGGAAATAACAAGTTATTTGTTTGACGTGCAAAAGCGCGCCGAATGTACAAGGGTTACGCAGTTATGACTACACAGTCCATTTGTTCTTGTTTGTGTTTAGTTCAATATAATAATACAGTTATGTCCTTTAATCGACTTCAGGTAACATCCAAATGATTAAATCTCAAAAAAGAGTTATTTTTCCTAGGTCCGCAGGACCCTTTCTCGATTTATTAATTATGGATGTTACCTTCGTTAAAGGCCATTATTGTATATAATATTATTATACTTTCTGTAAGAATTTCCTTTAATAGAAATATTTTACTATTTTGACATATATTTCTAAACGAATTGTGCTCCGTGCACTATGCCCTCATAGTTTCTACACCTGCCTAAGAAAACTATTGATTTGGACGTCAATCAATTGTAATTCACGTGAATGGGCGGGGTTAACTTGTAATCAATGATTGATCACCACTGCGCTTTAAATAAGGTATTTATATCCTTGTCAAGGAAAGAAGCCGATCAACGTATAACGTCTGCAAAAAAAAAACAAAGCGGCGGTGAAAGCCTGAAAATGTCCAGGTTTGGGAAGGACGATCCCAATAAATTTCATAAGGAATACTTTACATCACAAAGTGGCGGGGTATCATTTAATGTTCTATTAATGCCCTATTTTTCTTTTTGTCATAATTTTCCAAGTCAAGACAGTCAGTATAATAGTTATAATGTTGTGTTCAGCATTCACTATGCCAAAATAGTGGCCATGGTTGAAGACATAGTGCACTTCGGGTCGTGCACTGTGTCTTCCCTTGCCACTATTTTGGCATAGTGAACGCTAAACACAACATTATTATATAAATAGTATTATTATAAATAATAATATAATAAAATTATATTTATATAATAATAATATATTAATAATATTATAATAATATATTTTTTATATTACATTAAGATATTATAATATATTATTAATTGATATTATATTTTTTGGATAAATTTGATTTGTGTAAACCCTGTCACATTGGAAAGGTTCTTTGAAAACAGCTGATAGAAAAGTGATGTTGCACGGTTATATTTAGAAAACATGATATTGCACGGCTATTTTTAACCAATGTGGAATTCCCTTTAAACAGCCTATTAAAATTAACTTGAGTTTATTTCCGGTTTGAAGGTTAGGAAAGTAAGTACATTTTGAAAAATTTCAAACATTTTAATATGTTGCTTGTTTATTGCAATAATATATCTTTTGAATAAAACTTTTCATAATTTTTGCTGATATTGAAATAAAATGTGAAATTTTCATACATGAGACAACAAACCATCAAAACACTAAATAATCAAAAGAAACATTGAACTAAATTCCTTTACAATACCAGTACATACAAGTGGGCATAAAATATAAATTAATAATATAACAATTGTAGCCTTTCAATACGGTCGATATGAAAAATATCCAAATGAGATAACATATCGACCTCCAACTTTGTTGTCAGTCGATATGTTCTCATGTCGATATTTTTTCATATCGACCTAATTAAAGGCTATAATTGTATAATATTATAAGATGAGTAAACATGCTACATGGAGGAAATTCATTTCAGTGTTATTTCTAAGACAACCAACATACTGACATTTCCAGTCCAATATGTAAATGGAGATAAAATATATGTGATATTTTAGTGCAATGATGTTTGCATTTGTCTAAAATTGAGAAGGCAGTTCAGATTGTTAGTCATCTACTATTGATCACATGCCTGTCAACACTGAGTTGTGGGTTGGAAGCCTTCCTACAACATTAATTTATAAAGATTGCCAGTTTCCTGCCAGATGTCAGAAAAATTTGAAAAATAGAAATATTTTAAGCATTTCTGGCACTTTCTGAACTATGTTTTTTGAGTATGATATTTCATAAATGACTCGATGTTGACAGCTATCTACAATATAGAATTTGACTAAAAAGGTTTCTAATTTTCTGTTCTCTAAAACATAATTTTTTGGTGTAAAAGTAGTGTGCAATACACACCCCCGTTTTGACGGCTAAGATCAAATGTAAAAATAATATATCATTTTCAAGAAATAATTGCTCTCATTAAAAGAGGTGGAAATTGTAATGCTGATCACATGGTTTTATAAAAATTTAGGACACTTTCAGTGGAAAGCAATAACATTTGAAATGAAATGGGACAGTTTAAGAAAGAAAAGGCAAACCCAAACCTGTGCTGTGCCAGGGTGCAAAGCCCACACTAAACAAATTTATGGAAGGGGGTCAAGTTTTATGCCATTTTATGCAATACACACAATATTAAAAGACAGTATGTTAAGGAAAGTGCCATAAATAAAATCATGTGATGGGATACATTTAACTACCTATCTTAAAAACATTGAATTGCCCACATTTTTCGGTATAAAACCGTCACATGATTGTTGGGGGGGAAGCAAAAAAGTAGTGAACTTAAAGCATTAATTGATCTTGATGTACAAGAAAATTGGAAACAGAAGGACCCAGATGTTTTGGATCATGATAAATTTTGTCAGTCTTACTGATGTTATAGGGTCTTTCGGAAAACAGCAAACAAACAATATTTTAATTTAGGAGAGGTTTTAAACCAGGATGATTATTATTATGGCTTCCTCCATCAATAAAATCTTCACCCCATGATAGTTGAAAATTTGTTGTGATTGGTATTAAACCACATTTAAATCAACAAAAATTGAATCACTTTTCTCCATATATAAATCACTGCTGTTTACTAGGTCATATCTATCACTACTACAAACTCTGAACACGTGTAAGTTTTACAACAAATCCGTTTTAATGCAATTAAGTGCTTTGGCAAACTAACACTCATGATTGATTGATGTATCTTAGTAAATGAAAATCAAAAAGCATAAAAATTGCCCAAAAAACCAGATATTGCACCATATCTGTTGTTAATGTCCTGAAATTTAAGCACTGTTGTGAAATATCTTATAAAATGTGTTTACTTTGAATTGTTTAATCACAGCAATAAGAAGTGAATATCTAACAAAGGGAGATAACTGTTTATTTAAAAAAAAATCAGACATCAATCGAAAATTTTATGGCTGCTAATTGAGATAAGTAGCATTAAGCTGAGGCTGATTTATTACTTTGAAAATATTGGTTATTAGTCGTCTTTATAAACAGCATCTATTTACAAAATTTATAGATTTTTTTTAACTTACCAGTAAAAGCAGATTTTCAGTTTTCTTGTCCTTTACATCTTTCTTTTTTTATTTTAAATGGGGTTTTCACCATAAGAAAAGCTGTTAAAAAATTATTCTGATAATTTAATTTTTCTAATCTCATAAAAGTTGTGCACATGCATTTTCCATTGTAATATTTTAGTTATTTCAGGTTGTATGAAAGGCAATAAACAAGTTATATTTCTGCAAACACTTGTGTTTTTTTAATTCAAAAATTTCATGCAGTGCTGTGTGTAACTGCATATTTCTGATTACTTAATAAAGGACAAAAACAAAATATCATAACAACAATGCCTTTCGTAACAAATGTGTTCAAAATACAAGTACCCGTATACAATTAAAATAATAGAAATAAATAGATTCTCCCTTAATAATAACATGAAAAACATTTGTGCAAAACCTGTGTGCATAACCAAAAGGTTAAGTATAAACAAATGATGCTCTAGTTCGAGTTGCTCGACACAATAACCCAACTTTCAATATTAGTATGACACTGCTCCATACACATACACAAGTCACTCAAGTAACTAGAAGCAAAGAATACATTAAGCAGCCATGTTTTTTTTGAGGATCAAGGAAAATGGAAGACCTAAATAAAACATTTGAATGGGTTCTTATAGAGAAGATTTGTAAAACTGCAACCGATCAGATCCAACGACTGCCCGTAAAAGGAAATTACCATTTATTAAAGTTGATAAAAATTTGTGAGCAGAATTAATATATAAATGTCTATTTACCTTACAGGAGGATGGCAAAACTTCTTTATCAAAAGACTTTGGAATGAATTACAGAACTGTATCTGCAAAGTGAATAAGAGTCAAATTAAATACTATTCATGAAATTTAAAAAAAACAGACACTAAACATATCTCTTTTTGGTAAGCTTTAAAATATACGGATTAAGCATTCATAGGTAAGGATTGCTAGTGTTCCTACCGAAGGTACCCCGGCTTCCTCCCCCAATAAAAACTGGATGCCATGACACAGCTGAAAACATGCTGAAAGTGGCATTAAGGGGATGCAGGACACCATCCGCCATTTTTTGTGAAAATTTCAAAATAGATAGAACATTTATGGTAAATTTAATAATAATTTCTTTCATTCTTTATTTCTTAATTTCAATAAAATTTCAAACAATAATGAAAGTCTTGTACCTATATTATTACTTCAATTTATTAATGGTTGAAGTAAAAAGTTTTCGTTTAAATGAGTTTGGTATTGGCAAAAATAATGAAAATGAAATTTTAAACAAGGGAGGTAATTTTGACCAAAAAATACCATTTTTACCACTTTTTGACCAATTGACAAAAAGTTAACTCAGAGACCCCTATTTTTCTTTCCATCACTAAAATCTATTCCAATTGCTTGACATTATATCAAAAATTTAGAAAATTTCATTGGACAGAATTTTTGTAATCTTTTATTTTAGTGCTTTTTATTCTATTCTATGTATAATCTCAAGCAAACAACCATATCTCGTTCCATATTACATATCCCCATTCAAAGTTTATTTACCTAAAATATATATATGATTCATCACAACTGTGTTATAAACAATTTAAAACAGCTACCATCCACTTCTTGTTCGACAATCCATTGTCTCACATATTAATAAATAAAAAGTATCTGCTTTCTTTGTCTTTTTTTCGTCTCTTTGTCTAGGTTTTATCCTTAATTATCCAAAATATATATATCTGTCATTCCACTGTTGATAGTAGCACAATGTAGTTTCTGGATGTGAGATATGCCCGTTTGTCTACCCTGAAAATGATCTGGTTGTCTGCCCTGATATATGTGCCTTGGTTGTCGACCTGCCCGGTTGTCTGTTCTGAGATACTTCTTGTGCTTTTTCATAAGACTTTATTCATTTTATATAATAAATAGACGGAAAATATATAATTTTAACACTTACTTTCAAAAAAGCTACATGGAAAAGAAATTTGGAATCAAAAGAAATATGACTTCAAATATATCATCCTCTTTCAAAACTCTGAACAACAAATGTTGTATTCAATTTTTTTGTATTACAATTGTGAATATTTTTTTTAGTAGAGAGCATAAACATGATAAAGTAATTAGTACATTAACAAGTTAACAACTGTGTCCTGCATAAATTACAGAAAATTATAAATGTGTAAACAATATATCTATTAATACCATACCCAACCATTTTAAACTTTGTATTCTATGTTTTTTGGTACAGAGCTTAAAGCATCTAGGTGTTTGTAAATTATGTCCTGCATAAATCACAGTAAATTAAAAATGAATGCAAATAAAATGTTCCTAACTTCCCAACCCTTGAAAACAAGTTTCTTTAAACTCGGTATTCCAATTTTTTTGATACAGAGCTTAAAATATCTATGGGTAAAACAATTAACTTTAAACCCTGTATTAAAATTTTTTTTTTGGTACAAAGCTGAACATCATAAGCAGGTTAAAAATTGATGTCCTGTGTAAACTAACATAAAAACATACATAACACAAATAAAAATATACTTGTATACAAAAACCATCTGTTGCACTTGATTTAAAAAAAAAATTATAAATGTATTCTTAAAAACCCACCAACATGCAAACATGTTACTTTAAACTCTATATTCCAATTTTTTTTTGGTACAGAGCTTAAAATATCTAGGTGTAACAAATTACTTTAAACTCTATATTACAATTTTTTTTACAGAACTTAAAGTAATTAGCAGATTAACAACTGATGCCCTGTATACAATTTGTCGTAAGCATGTTTTACTGAAATATCATTGTGCTTTGCACCACAAAAAACTTCATACCAAGGTATAGACAGACATTACTCAGACTGTCTTCTCCAATTTGAGCCCAATGCATAGTCTAGGAGTTCTAACTTGATATAATACATGGAAGTTTCTTGTGACAGAAAGCCATTTACTATACTTTAAGAACTTCACATGCCGAATAGAGACTTGTAAATGTCTGTAACAAAATTATCAGATAACAGTGGTGTCAAGTTCTCAATGTATGCAAGTTCAGTTTTCACCAACTGAACTGTTACAGAAATACTTCATAATAATACAAATATAAAATGGGAAATAACTCTAAAGAACAAGGAACATAAGATGTGCATATAGCTTTATATAATAATCTCTTGCCCAACCCTTCAAAATTGTTACTTTAAACTCCCTTTGTTTATACATTTCTTTTTATTTATTTTTTCTTCATTGTTCTGAGCTTTTTTTTCTTTTTTTTCTTTTTTTTTGCATCTTTTTTGTCATTTTCTTTTTTTTTCTTTTTCTTTTCTTTTTAATTGCTATCATTACAGTCTAAAGTAACTAGTTTGCAACCATCTGATGTCATAACAAATCACCAAAAGGAAACATGACAAGTAGACATATTACCATCCCAATCACCCCATTCCCATTCTGTCTGTTTCCTAGTGTATCATACAATATTCATACAATGTCATAAAAAAAACTTTGCATGAAGGACAGAAGCAGTAAACATACAAGGTTTACAAAGCATTTTATAGTGAATGCTATTGTAATTTTCCAAAATAAATATAGAACAAAAAACACAAAAAAATGCCCATTGAGCCTTAATAATGGAAGAATACTTACCGTATACTTACCATATGTCCAAAGTTTTTAATAAAGAAAAGTGTTAGAACCTCAAAAGTTACTAGTCTGATCAGGTGACAAGGTAAACGTTTCTAATTGACTTGAATATTTAGAAAACAATTGTAAATACTCAATAAAGATAAATTTCTAAGTAGTTTTTATTCTAATAATACAACTACATTCTAAGCAGAAACACAAAAATTGTTGGCATACAGTCTAAACTGTGGGAGAAAACATATCAAACATGACCCTTTCTTTAAATGACACCCAACACATACCAGCCCCTCCTTCCCACCCCCTTATCCCGCCCACACACACTCATAAAAGTAAATAAAAAGATATTCAAAGGTATAAATATGCTCAATTTTCACGACAAAGACAATTAAAACATTTGATAGAATGAAAAAGTTCAACCATAAATTTATAGTATGGGTAACTGAGTTAATATGAGATGAGATTGTGCAACAATCAGTATATTGGCTGTATTCTGGATAAAATGAAGTCAACTAACAATAAATTAACTGGACCAATCACCAGAAGCTTCAACTATCACAAGTACCGGTAAAGCATGGATTGCTGAATAGGGAAAAAAATTATCTTCCATTTTGAAGTGGCAAGGTGTATGGCACCCTCAGATGCCTATGTTTGGTGCAGTTTTTGTCATTCATTTTTTATGACTTTGTGATCCATAATTCACATATTTAACATTTTATTTATTTATTTGTTGTCAACCTACAATTGATACGCATTTCTTAAAAAAACGTGTTACCTAAAGCTTTACATACGATCTTATATTTTTTTTACTTTTTATGTTGTGAGCAAGATTTTACATTTTTAGAATTTTCCTTTTTGTGTTTTATAATTTTGAGATCAATTATGTATAAATTTACAATTTCCTTTCATTAATTTTTATCTTAATGTTGTGATAAGTAATTTACAGTTTCCTTTTTTGTGTGCTTTATAATTTTATGATCAATAATTTACATATTTAAAATAAATTTCCTTTTATTCATTTTTTTGTATTTTATACTTTTGTCAACAATAATCTACATATTTACAATTATTTAATTTTATTAATTTTTCTGTATTTTATACTTTTGTGATCAATAATTTACATATTTACAATTATTTAATGTTATTAATTTTTTTTTATTTTATACTTTTGTGATCTATAATTTACATATTTACAATTATTTAATTTTATTCATTTTTATTTTATTTTATACTTTTGAGATCAATAATTTACATATTTAAAATGGATTTTCTTTTTTTCCTTTTTTTTTAAACCTTTAGGATCAATAATTTACATATTTACAATTAATTTAATTTTATTAATTTTTTTGGTATTTTATACTATTGTGATCAATAGTTTACATATTTAAAATTAATTTCCTTTTATTCATTTTTGTGTATTTTATACTTTTGTGATAAATAGTTTACATATTTAAAATTAATTTCCTTTTATTATTTTTTTTTTATTTTAAACTTTTGTGATCAATAATTTTCATATTTACAATTAATTTATTTTTATTTTTATTTTATACTTTTGTTATCAATAATTTACAATTAAATTAATTTTTTTGTTTTATTCTTTTGTGATCAATAATTTACATATTTACAATCAATTTTCTTTTTTTGTTGTTGTGTTTTATAATTTTGGTGTCAAAAATTTACATCTCTATAGTCTTCTAGTCCTAAAACACATGCAGACCTTCCAACTCTTTTGATCGACAAAATTTTATTTTTCTTAAATGAAAATGCCATTAATTTCTGTTCTGTTGCATAATTTCAATACATGTACTTCAATCTTATGATATTATGTCTGAGTAATATTTTCATGATAACATGCATGCAGTTGTTGCATACTGTCATATTCGTATATAGTCCAGAGATTGGGATCTTTCTTGTTGATGGGATTAGTGCACTGTATTTACAAAAGCAATTAGTATTTTTCAAACTGAATAAACAGTTTGAATTGGTTTGTAGTAAATATAGTAAAAAACCTTAATGAGCCTGGCAACACACCCAGCATGGCCACTAAGCCTGGTAACATACCCAGCATGGCCACATGAGCCTGGTAACATACCCAGCATGACCACATGAGCCTGGCAACATACCCAGCATGGCCACTAAGCCTGGTAACATACCCAGCATGTCCACATGCTGGTAACATACCCTGCATGGCCACATGAGCCTGGTAACATACCCAGCATGACCACATGAGCGTGGCAACATACCCAGCATGGCCACTAAGCCTGGTAACATACCCAGCATGTCCACATGAGCCTGGTAATATACCTGGCATGGCCACTAAGCCTGGTAACATACCCAGCATGTCCACATGAGCCTGGTAATATACCTGGCATGGTCACTAAGCCTGGTAACATACCCAGCATGTCCACATGAGCCTGGTAACATACCCATCTTGACCACATATTGGACACTAAGAATACAGAAAAAGTTCCAATATATTTAATTACAAAGTTCTGTTGTAAATTGACATGAACATTAGTAAAAGATTTAAAACACAAACCCAACTCCCCCCACCCCCCCCTTAAAAACAATGAACAAAGTACGAAATAATATTCACTTATCATTTTATAGAAATCTGAAATATAACTTGTGTACATTTCACTTTAAAAGTTTTACAAACTATTTTAGTAAAATACCTTCTTCAAATTTGTTGCATGGGGCATACAAAATATGTTAAGAAATTGTAAAAAAATGTCTTCATCTGTAGGTGTAACAGGTAAGTATGAAATGTGGAGATAAACCAAACCCCAGGCCAGATCTCATTTACATTATAAACCAAACACCAGGCCATATCTCATTTAGTTTATAAACCAAACACCAGGCCCAGATCTCATTTAGTTTATAAACCAAACACCAAGCCAGATCTCATTTAGTTTATAAACCAAACACCAGGCCAGATCTCATTTAGTTTATAAACAAAACACCAGGCCAGATCTCATTTAGTTTATAAACCAAACACCAGGCCCAGATCTCATTTAGTTTATAAACCAAACACCAGGCCAGATCTCATTTAGTTCTAAACCAACCACCAGGCCAGATCTCATTTAGTTTATAAACCAAACACCAGGCCCAGATCTCAATTAGTTTATAAACCAAACACCAGGCCAGATCTCATTTAGTTTTAAACCAAACACCAGGCCAGATCTCATTTAGTTTTAAACCAAACACCAGGCCAGATCTCATTTAGTTTATAAACCAAACACCAGGCCAGATCTCATTTAGTTTTAAACCAAACACAAGGCCAGATCTCATTTACATGTAGTTTTAAACCAAACACCAGGCAGATCTCATTTAGTTTATAAACCAAACACCAGGCCCAGATTTCATTTACATTATAAACCAAACACCAGGCCATATCTCATTTAGTTTATAAACCAAACACCAGGCCCAGATCTCATTTAGTTTATAAACCAAACACCAGGCCAGATCTCATTTAGTTTATAAACCAAACACCAGGCCAGATCTCATTTAGTTTATAAACAAAACATCAGGCCAGATCTCATTTAGTTTATAAACCAAACACCAGGCCCAGATCTCATTTAGTTTATAAACCAAACACCAGGCCAGATCTCATTTAGTTCTAAACCAAACACCAGGCCAGATCTCATTTAATTTATAAACCAAACACCAGGCCCAGATCTCAATTAGTTTATAAACCAAACACCAGGCCAGATCTCATTTAGTTTTAAACCAAACACCAGGCCAGATCTCATTTAGTTTATAAACCAAACACCAGACCAGATCTCATTTAGTTTTAAACCAAACACCAGGCCAGATCTCATTTAGTTTATAAACCAAACACCAGGCCAGATCTCATTTAGTTTTAAACCAAACACCAGGCCAGATCTCATTTAGTTTTAAACCAAACACCAGGCAGATCTCATTTAATTTATAAACCAAACACCAGCCCAGATTTCATTTAGTTTATAAACCAAACACCAGGCCCAGATCTTATTTAGTTTATAAACCAAACACCAGGCCCAGATCTCATTTAGTTTATAAACCAAACACCAGGCTCAGATCTCATTTAGTTTATAAACCAAACACCAGACCCAGGTCTCATTAAACACCAGGCCCAGATCTCATTTAGTTTATAAATTTATTTTTTTTGTTATTAATTTATAGTTGAAGCCCAAACTTTTAAAAAAATACAAAACTTCATTATTTATAATCATTATCCGTAAAATAAATCTTTTAGCATTATTAAACTGTTGTCAGTGTGATTTGTTTGTTTCCTTCTTGTCAGTGGTCTAATAATCGTACCCAGAACATTTGTACATGTTAAACACATTTGTATAAGAATTTATAGAACGCTAGTCTTCGCATTAACATTGGTGCAATGTGCATCTCTATTCCGGTATCTGATGGTCTGCAACCCAATATTGCAAATTTTATCACTGTATCTATAATAAAAGTATCATACAAGAAAAACATGAAGATTAAATGTAAACAAACAATAAAATGCCATTTCGCAAGTTTAACATATTGTATTTTATTTGTTTCTTTGTTTGACTGATGTTTAATGTTACATGCACACCATACAATCAGGATACAGTACCAGAAGATAACTGTTTCACAATAATGCCAATTACATTTATAGGTTCAGGTTATTCAAGAAGATTAATATGAAAACATAATAGGACTCTCAAAATAGTTGGAGAATTCAATGGTGCTCGAGCAAATCGAGTTTCAGCTACCCAAAGTTAGACTGCATACCATTTATATTAAATGATGTTTGGATACAAATATTTTATGTTTAATTCCTTACCTGGGCCGTACTTTATTGATGCAATTAGATAACACAAAAATCAACAGGTATGAAATACAAGTGTGGACACAGAAAGATGTCTCGCCGGAATTCCGCATCAGTAAGGAAAAAAAATTACGTCATAAGCATTACGTAAATACCATTAAATTGTTAATTATCATTTAAAATATACAATGCATGGTTACAGAGAAACAGACTAATCGTAAAACTTTAACTTAGTCTCTGGACCATAAAATTGAGGTCATGGTCAGTTGAAACCTACGAGACACTCATGTACTAATCATTAGAAATCTATATACCAAATACTTTCATCCTACCATGCGTGGTTACAGAGGAAGTGCCCTAATCCAAAAACTTTAACGTAGTCGCTGGACTGTGAAATTGAGGTCAAGGTCAGGTGACACCTACCAGACAGTCATGTACTATTCATCAGCAACCTATATACCAAATATTGTCATCCTACCATGCATGTTTACAGAAGAACAGCCGGATTCCCATACATATGTCTCGCCTCCAGCGACTATCGTCGCAGGCGAGACAAAAATGACAAGATCAACATCCACTTTTGACTCGGGACAGTATAGAGGCTGGCTCTTCCAATTATCACCCAGCCACCAGTAATTGGTGTTACCCAAGGTGTAAACTGATTCTAGACCCAACCAGTTACATCTGCTGACTTTCACCATGTTCATCTTCCACCACCAACCTTTGTGTTTCCCAATTCCCCCTTCTTCGTCCCTTCACTACATGTCACTGTCTCACATTTCCCCTTGCAAAAAAGGGGGGGGGGCGAGACAAAAATTAAAAGTTGTTTTCAAAATTAATGTTTTAATGAAGCAAGTTTTTACACAAAAAGTGTCTGTCGAATCTTTGACGTCTGAAACCTTAAATATACAAATCCAAATATTCTCAGTCATGTTTGTTGTATAAATATTTGTAGCCCAATTTCTAAATATGGTATTTAGACACTTTCAAAATCTGTCAGAGAACAAAAAGTCATAAATTTACAACTTACAGACAATGATGCTGAATGCATAAATATTGTGTGGAAATTTCAAGCTATGTATTGCTTGGACAGGATTACTGCCCTTGTTAAAAACTTCATTTTAATTGTCTTGCCTTTACTGGGCTTGTTTCAGCTACAGTTTTGTATTTAAACCTTTAATAAAGTGTTATGATAGTATAGATGTTATGTGATATCAATTACGAGATTTTCTTAAAAATGGCAGTTCAGACTTAAAAGAATTGGTTCTCACTAAGTCATTGCCTAGTACCAAGAAGGCATGACAAGGTCATTACCATAATGTTCACTTGTGAGGAACTGACATGCCTGACATCCGTAGAATAAATACTACAAGACCTGTAGTACATGTACATGAATAATCAGAACAAGGTGAAACCTGCAACAATGGACACCTATAAGTATAACATACCAATAATGATAAAGGGCACCTATATAAAACACACCTCTGTTAATAAAGGGCACCTTGTCAACTGTAGTAAATTATATTAACCTTGGCTTCTTTGATAATATTTTATATATTTTCTACAACAAATCATTGTTTATAAAGGGCACTCTAGGTCAATGCTAATTTATATCCTGTACCTTTTAAAGATGGCAACCCCCAGCATAATGACGTTTATCTTTAATACAAATGACTGAGCTATGCAAATTATATTGTTTATATAATACAATACACGGAGGTTAACCTGTTTGGAAATCATGCACAGAAGGACCATTTTAACCGTGTTATTATTTATTATGTATTCTAAAAAACATACAACATGGTATTGTCATTCTTACATACATCCTTCTTATAGGTAACGTTGTGTCCAACCCAGGCCCTAGATTACCTTCTAGGTGTTAGGAACACAAACAATGGTATGACAAGGTAAACGCCACTGCGCTTTATCTATTACCTACACCCTGGGACACACATCCAACATTCAGACATTCCAGGAAAACAGCAGAAGATATGCAAATGCTCCCTCATGTGTGACAAAATTGTCATAGACACTTTAATGTTTAATAAAGATAAACAATGTCATAACCATTTTATTTAATGACAATTTACATTTAGGAATTCAGTACTGAAGCTATACAAACAAAAAGAAATTCCTGTGATCATATTTATGTTCTAGCAATGTTTTGAATATTTTATGCATTTTTTTTGTTTATTTAGGTTTTTTAAATTTTTTAAAAATTTTTGATCAATAATTTACATATTTACAGTTTTTTTATTGTTGTTTTGGTATTTTTTTCTTGTTTTATCCTTTTTTATACTTTTGTTATCAATAATGTACATATTTACACAAGTTTAGTTTCATTTTTACTTACTATCAGATACCATGATTCCATGGACTCGGAATCTATATAGACAGGTTACACTTCCTCCATAGTTCGATAAAATAATCAATTTATATGTTTTAAATTCTAAGTGTGATGCCTGCAAAAAAAAATTTTTAATCAATTGAAAAAATTCAATATAATAACCATTAAGTCTTTATAGAACATTAAATGTGTCTAATCAATACTGATGTCATGCTTGGCACATACTTGTAAACACAGCCTTTTTCTAATTTCACTCAAGTGTGGCACAGCCGTTAAAACTAGACAAAGTCGATCTAGCGATCACTGATACCCCCGCTTTTGTAAAAAGTTCTAACGTTTTTCGTGGACTCTGACCTTGAAATTTGACAAATTTCCCCGATAATGGATAGGCTTCTAAGCAACATAATATATAACAGTATCCCACAGTTTCATTCAAATCGAATGCAAACTTTTTGAGTTCTTGTCCAGAAACAACATTTTTTCTAAAAAATTTTAGTTTTTGCGGACTGCGACCTAGAAATTTCACGGATTTCCCCCAAAACTGATAGGCTTCTTACCGACCTGATACATGTATATAACAATATCTTAAAGTTTCATTCAAATCACATGCAAACTTTTTGAGTTATCGTCCGGAAACAACTTTTTTGTAAAAAATTCTAACGTTTTTCATAGACTGCGACCTTGAAATTCAACAGATTTCCCCCATAATCAATAGGCTTTTTACCAACCTGATATATAACAATATCCCAAAGTTTCATTCAAATCGGATGCAAACTTTTTGAGATATTGTCCGGAAACAACTTTTTTGTTAAAATTTCTAATGTTTTTCGTGGACTGTGACCTTGAAATTTGACGGATTTCCCCCAAAATCGATAGGCTTCTTACCATCCTGATATATAACAATATCCCAAAGTTTCATTTAAATCGGATGTAAACTTTTAGAATTATCATCCGAAACCAAATGTGGACGGACGAATGGACGGATGGAAGGACGGACGGACATGAGGACCACTATATACCCCCCGACTCTGTTGAGTGGGGGTATAAAAATGCCGTGTTTTATGAAGATGTGAAGTCATCTTCATTAAAAAAAGCTTCAGCATTAAGCTAAACCTGAAGTGGAACATTAGGACAGACGAAGGAATGAAAGGCAGAAAGGATAGAAATTTATTTCATGTTTTTTTTTCATAACAAATACATTGTCATAGTAGAAGGTAAATTTTATAACAACTTATGGAAACTACTGATAAAATGTTATTCTATTCATAACATTAAGAGTGATATAGAAGGTCCAAGAGTGGTGTTAAAGGTACGTTTGTTTGCATTAAGGAAGCCTTATATAGAACAACATTTCTTTTTATGAAGAATACATATAGGGAAGCCAACACATAATCGTCAATTATAATCACAAATTACAATTAAAAACAATGTGTTGGGATGCCAACACAGAAGTCGCCCAAAATCCCCATGGATAGTATTGCGTTCCACTCAGGACATTGAAATGTACCTACACATCAAATTTCATTAAAATCAGACGTTTAAAATTTGACGCGTTTTTGGCGGCCATTTTGAAACGCCAGGTGGGAAAAATAATTCCAAATTTAGATTTTCACTCGGGACACTTAAATCCACCTCCACACCAAATTTTGTTGCAATCGGAGCACGTTAAATGTCATCGAGATCGCATAATGTTGAAAATTATACACGTTTTGGCGGCCATTTTGAAACCCGACTTTGGAGAACAAATTTAAAGGTAGCGTTTTACTCGAAATACTAACGTCTACCTCCATACTAAATTTCGTTGAATTCGGACCACGGGAAAATTTTTGACATTTTTGGGAGGGTGTCATCAAGTGGCGGCCATTTTGAAATGGCGGCCATTATCAAAATTCTAACTATTGACTGCACCCCTCCATATGTTGATCTACAACTGTGCCAAGTTTCATTTGATTCTATTAAGGCGTCTCTGAGAAATGTGGCGGACAAGTTCACGGTCTAGAAAAAGTGGAAACCGAAATAATAATAATAATTAACAATAATGTGTTGGGATGCCAACACAGAAGTCGCCCAAAATCCCCATGGATAGTATTGCGTTCTACTCAGGACATTGAAATGTACCTACACATCAAATTTCATTAAAATCAGACGTTTAAAATTTGACGCGTTTTTGGTGGCCATTTTGAAACGCCAGGTGGGAAAAAAAAATCCAAATTTAGATTTTCACTCGGGACACTTAAATCCACCTCCACACCAAATTTTGTTGCAATCGGAGCACGTTAAATGTCATCGAGATCGCATAACGTTGAAAATTATACACGTTTTTGGCGACCATTTTGAAACCCGACTTCGGAGAAAAAATTTAAAGGTAGCGTTTCACTCGAAATACTAACGTCTACCTCCATACTAAATTTCGTTGAATTCGGACCACGGAAAAATTTTTGACATTTTTGGGTGGAGGCCGTCAAGTGGCGGCCATTTTGAAATGGCGGCCATTATCAAAATTCTGACTATTGACTGCAGCCCTCCATATGTCGATCTACAACTGTGCCAAGTTTCATTTGATTCTATTAAGGCGTCTCTGAGAAATGTGGCGGACAAGTTCACGGTCTAGAAAAAGTGGAAACCGAAATAATAATAATAATTAAAAATAATGTGTTGCGATGCCAACACAGAAGTCGCCCAAAATTCCCATGGATAGTATTGCGTTCCACTCAGGACATTAAGATGTACCTACATATCAAATTTCATTCAAATCGGACAACGTTTAAAATTTGACGCGTTTTTGGCGGCCATTTTGAAACGCCAGGTGGGGAAAAAAAATTCTGAATTTGGATTTCCACTCGATACACTTAAATCCACCTCCACACCAAATTTTGTTGCAATAGGAGCACGTTAAATGTCATCGAGATCGCATAACGTTGAAAATTATACACGTTTTTGGCGCCATTTTGAAACCCGAGGTCGGAGAAAAAATTTAAAGGTAGCGTTTCAATCGAAATATTAACATCTACCTCCATACCAAATTTCGTTGAATTCGGACCACGGGAAAATTTTTGCCATTTTTGGGTGGGTGTCGTCAAGTGGCGGCCATTATCACAATTCTGACTATTGACTGCACCCCTCCATATGTCGATCTACAACTGTGCCAAGTTTCATTTGATTATATTAAGGCGTCTCTGAGAAATGTGTCGGACAAGTTCACGGTCTAGAAAAAGTGGAAAACGAAATAATAATAATAAAAATAATAATAATTAAAAATAATGTGTTGGGATGCCAACACAGAAGTCGCCCTAAATCCCCATGGATAGTATTGCGTTCCACTCAGGACATTGAAATGAACCTGCATATCAAATTTCATTAAAATCGGACAACGTTTAAAATTTCACCAGTTTTTGGCCGCCATTTTGGAAACCACGGTCGAGAAAAAATTTCGAATGTAGAGTTCCACTCGGGACACTTAATTCTACCTCCACACCAAATTTCATTGCAATCGGAGCACGTTAAATGTCATCGAGATCGCATAACGTTGAACATTATACACTTTTTTGGCGGCCATTTTGAAACCGGAAGTCCGAGAAAACATTTAAAAGAAGCGTTTCACTCGAAATACTAACAGCTACCTCCATACCAAATTTCGTTGAATTCAGACCACGGGAAATTTTTTGCCATTTTTGGGTGGGTGTCGTCAAGTGGCGGCCATTTTGAAATGGCGGCCATTATCAAAATTCTGACTATTGACTGCACCCCTCCATATGCCCATCTACAACTGTGCCAAGTTTCATTTGATTCTATTAAGGCGTCTCTTAGAAACGTGTCGGACAAGTTCACGATCTAGAAAAAGGAGAAACCGGAATAATAATAATAATAATAATAATAATAATAAGAAACGGTGCAAAAACAATAAGTCGCCAAAACTTCGTTTTGGGCGACTTAATAATAATAATAATAATTAAAAAAAATGTGTTGGGATGAATCCAGATCAACACTGCATGCAATGCTGTGCATGTGAGGTTAACTTCTGTACGAATTGCACAAATATATCGCCAACACTGGCACTTGCACTCAAGGAAGACATGACACAAAATTTTAAATGGACTTGTAATGTGTGTAAACAAAACTTTCCTTGCATGACAAGCCTATCACAACAGCACAAAACCATTGATGAACAAGTGTGGACACAGAAAAATGTCTCGCCTGCTTTCCGCATCAGTAATGAAAAAAATGATGTCATAAGCATTATGTAAATAGCATTATATTGTTATCATTTAAAATATGCAATGCATGGTTACAGAGAAACGGACCATATCCAAAAATGTTAATTTAGTCACTGGACCGTCATCCTAACAAGTCATGGTTTCTGTGTGGACACATTAGGACACAGAAACCCTGACTTGTGAGGATGCTGGACTGTGAAATTGAGGTCATGGTCAGTTGAAACCTACTAAACACTAATGTACTAATCATAAGCAATCTATATACAAAATATGGTCATCCTACCATGCATGGTTACAGAGGAACTGCCCTAATACAAAAACTTTAACGTAGTCGCTGGACCGTGAAATTGAAGTCAAGGTCTGGCGACACCTACCAGACAGTCAAGTACTATTCATCAGCAACCTATATACCAAATATTGTCATCCTACCATGCATGGTTACAGAAGAACTGCCGAAATCCAAAAACTTTAAAGTAGTCGCTGGACCATGAAATTGAGGTCAAGGTCAGGGGACAGGTGACTGACTGGCAAGTCCTCAACATAATCTACCACTGGACCAAATTTGATGGACCTAGGGCTTAGGCTTACAAAGATATGAAGCAAGATGTCCAAGTGTTTACGCCGCCACCACTGGAGTCCCATACATGTGTCTCGCCTCCAGCGACTATCGTCGCAGGTGAGACAAAAATAGACAACAAAATAAATAGAATTGAAAAGCAACTAGAAGGTAAAGATGCAGACATTGAAGTTAAAGTCAAATCCGAAATTACATCATTAAGAGTATGTTTAGCTAATGAAATGAAGGAAGAAATCAAAGCCTCACTTCAAGACGATGTATAAAATGAGTTGTACGAAATTGAAGACCAAAGACAAAGAGTATTAAACATCATCATTTTTAATATTCCTGAGTGCACAAGCAAAAACAACAATGATAGAAAAAAATATGACTGCCAAACCTTCGTAGAGTTGTGTGAAAGTACAGGTGTGCAGAGTCCGGACCTAAAAGTAGCTTTCAGACTTGGGAAATATAAAGACAAAAACAAGAGAAACCTGAAAATATTGAACAACAAAACACAGGAAAGAAATACTTGACAATGCATCAAAAATTAAACAACTACCCAGCTCCCACCCACTAGCTAGATGTATAATTGTAAAAGACCTGACACCAAGACAAAGAATTAAATAAATTGTTTGTTTGAAGAATGATGTTCAATGCCACTTTCAGCAACTTTTCAGCTATATCATGGCATCCAGTCTTTATTGGGGGAGGAAGCCGGAGTACCCAGAGAAAGAATTAAATAAAAAGAGAAGATAGAGAAATAAGTACACTAAAACAAATAAACAGACTGAATACATGTACAATGAGGAGCCAATATGTGATGTTGCTGAGGACACCACCTCGGCAATATGTACCATACAAAATGTCCATCTGACAAATCATGACGAGATGGACCTCTCTTATCAACTATCCCAACCCCTTCTAGCACCAATAAAAATACTCAAAAAGGGAACTATATTTATGCTACCAGATTTACATGCAACTGGAGATAAAGGGGACAAAACAGTCACAGGGGCCATGGGCAGGAAAAGAGATGGCACTAACCCAAACACCTAAATGCCGACAGTCTTTTAAACAAGCTGGATGAACTACAGGCACTGGCATCATGTAACCAGTATGCCATTATAACTATTAGTGAGATTTTCACAAAAAATAGTAAGGAAGATGTTAATGAAGTTATATGGAAATTACTAGGATACACTACTAGAATTTAGTGGGTGCATAATATATACCAAAGAAACATTAAAAACATTTCAGTTGAAAAATAGCAAAGAAAACCAACCGAACAACAAGAGTCAAAAGTCAAGGGACAGTTACAAATCCAGATATAGACAAACGCAACACAAAAAACAGAAAGAGAGTAACACGAAATTGCACAAAAACTATGTTGAGCACCTGCAAGGTCAAAAGCTTCTTATATCATGTATATATAGAAGCCCCAGCGCAAACTCTATATATATTCAATGTATTGAAGAGTTAAACGATATACTAAAACGAAATAAACACCTCAACATAAAATTCTACTGCATGTTATACATGGGTGACTTCAATTTCAAGGAGGGAAACTGGCATTTACTAAGTACAAATGCTGGGCAAGACCACCTAGCAAGTAAATTTGTAGAAATAGTCCAAGTATCATTCCAATCAAAATGTTAAATAGCAGGTGCACAATGGCACTAAGTAACACAGATTCTGTTAAAGTTTTATCAAAGCCCAATCAGTGGTGTAGTAGTTGAGCATAACAAAAAGTGTAACAGACGGACAGACACCCCTATCACAATATACCCCCTGCTAGGTATAATAAACATCATTCTACTCCCATTAAATAGAAAAAAATCGCAAAAGTCTGAAATGGCCGGGTTGCGAAGCAAGTGCCTTAATAAATAGGAATGATTTATAATTTATTGGAAATAGGTTTTGGGTTTGTGTAAAAAAAAATGTAATACACAAAATAGGCACCATCTTATGCAAATGTTCTCCAAAATGACTTAGTTCCAAAGTCTGGAAAATTAGGAAAAAAATCCTCAAACAGTTCCAGAATAGCAAGTGCACAACTTCAATACATGTGCAATCTTTCTGTGAAGTTCAGAGAGCTGGGTTGAAAACTGTAGTAGTTACACAAAATAGGTACCATCGTCTGCAAATGTTCTGAAAAATAACTAAGTTCCCAGGTCTGGAAAATTATGAAAAAATCCTGGAACACTTCCATAATTGCAGGTGTACAACTTTGCAATCTTTCTGTTTCACCCTCCCCCCCTACCCCCCCTTTCTGACTTACAATACTATAACCTTGGTTTGCACTTTGTAGATTTGAACAAAAGAATGAGTCCTTATGTAAACAATATGGCATTAGACAACATTAGTCCACCTTGAAATTAATTGTGAACATTAACATGGTATTTGTAACAGTGCATTTTTAGTTTCTATTAAAAAACTTGCATATTCAGAAAATACTTCATTGATCACTGGTATGTACGTTTTTACAGTTAATGATGTGTGCAGGGTACCAGTCACCCCCTTTTGTAAATAAAGTCGCATAAATATTGTCAGGTTAACTATTCTTATTCCAGTCTCCTTAATTGTCTTACCTGCACAGGGAAAAACTGTAAAGGATTTCCATCATCTTGGAATGTAAAATGTCCCAATATTTCTCCGTTTGATTCCTTGTTCAAACCCTAAAATGTGTAACAATGTAATATTTTTACTCTTGATGATATATTGTTATTAATGAAAGAAGTAGGCCCATGTCATAATTAGTTGTAAAACATCTGTTTATTACAAAATGTTTTAAATTTAATGTAAAACATCTGTTTTAATAGTCTGTGTGGACAAAATGGACTAGTTCAGGACAATGGAACTTTACTACAGCATTAAAATAATGTTAGATATGATATGTATAAACTGAAAACTGTTTAAAATGTCTGAATCTGAATACCTCACAACTTACCAGAACCATACAATCTTTAGGAGCATTTGATATTTTACCATCTGGAGAAAGTGATTTAGGAATATGTTCCAGAGTAAATGCTGTTGGTTTGATGACTACAGCCAGTTCCATAACTAAGTAGCCCTGAGCTCCTTGGAATGCCCAACAGTTTCCTGGATAAACCTCAGGCTGAAATAACATAATATTTTCAAGAAAACAACATATAATAAACTAATATTGTTTTTTCAAGTTGGACAGTTTACTCTCAGTTTTCAAATATGCTGACCATCACAAGATTTTTTAAGTTTTTGAGATGTTTTGAATATAAATCTGATTTTTTTGCAGTATAATGCTTAAAAGCTATACAGACAAAACACAAAACATTTTGATTTTAAGTGCCAGTTAATATAACAATTTCACACTGTGACTATATAAACAATTCACATGTCAACCAATTATGATGACATACTTGAAAACACAATATGTGATAATTTGATGAGACATAATGATATTATGCTATAAACACTGTACATAATAGAAGAAATGGTTGATCCCTAATGAACTGATGTTGGATGAATTCATTAGTATATCAATTTACCTGTATGGCAGTTCTTGAAGGTTTTGTGGCATACCCATCAGGAATCATCCCATATAAATAATAATATTTATTTGGTGCACTCTTTGGGTGACTGTCTATTATAGTTCCCCCTGGTGGTAATAAAGCTTATATACTATTTCACACAACATAAGATTAGAGGAAAAAAAATTTTATTATTAGCGACATTGTCCTTGCTTGTTTGTTTGATTTGGCATTCAATTTCAATAACACATTAATAGTCAAAATACAATGACCTGTCAGGTATTTTTTACCCTTTGGCCAATTATAGTTCTGAATACAGATAACAGCTGTTTAGAAAACTGCTTCAATCTATTCTTTTTAAAACTCTTCGTCAGTAATGGCTGGACATTTAAATTGCAGCTACTCTAGAACGAATAATCGTAACCTCGCTTTTTTTTGGTGAGGGTACGAATTTAGTCCCATTACTCGTAATGTAGCAGAGCAGGAGTGAATCACTCGATCCCGGCACTGTGATGTCCAAAAGAAGTTGCATATACTATCAGACGTGGTCAATCTTGATATCTTTCGACAGTGTCACCATTTTTGTATCGGTTTCACGTTTAAAATGATCATTATTGATACGTGATGATAGTTGTTGCCGTTTTTAATAACCCGCTATGAGTTGTGTATTAATTGACATTCGTGTCTCTTTTTGATTACGTTTACTACATGAAAAACATTGAGAAACCCGAAACTAAATGGCGTGTTGCATCTTGGGTAATACATATGCAAATTACTGGATTCTTACTAGGGAATGGTTGTTATAGTATGCAAATTAGCACGTTTATAATAAAATTAAGTCACATTATCCATATACGGAAAAATGATCAACAAAGCATTTTCCACATGCATCTTCAAAGACGAAAAAAAGAAATTTCTTTAATAAAAAAAATTGCTTCCCGTTAGTTACGGACTGTCTAAAGCTTTAATAACCTAAAGAAGATGAATATTATTTTTGAATTTTGTATAAATAGACCGAAGTTAGAATTTTTCATTTGCAACATTACAAGCAATAGGACTGAATTCTGCCGTTAATCCTACAAATCACAAAACTAACTTTGGATTATAATGGCAGTAAAATTCGGCCCACAGCTACTAATGCGTGACTCAGGTAAGTTTTAGATTAATACTAAAGCATATTGTCAGAGTGTTTAATGTTAAAGTAAGTAAAAAATTTATTTCACCTGAGTCACACATGAATAGCTGCAATTAAATTGTGGATCCGCTCTTTCTGATGAAGAGCTTGAAAGAAAACAGATTGAAGCAGTTTTCTAAACAGCTGTTATCTATTTTTGGAATTGATTGAGCAATAGGTAGAAAATACCTGACAGGTCATTGTATTTTGACTAAATAAGAAAGGATACTGTGAAAAATATAACCATCTATAAAGAGTTTCATGTGATATATCTATGCAATCACTTCATTTGATATAGAATAAAGGTTCCTTATCTGCCGGCTACAACAAAACTATGACAATAACTTTAAATCTTTTCAAACCATGATCAGCAATTTTTAACAAAAATGCACACTGGTGTTTTTTAATGACATGATTTTAGATGTGTCTTGTATTCATCATTACTATTCTGGGGCCCTTCTGCATACTTATTCCCATGCAAAGAGAAATTTATGAACATCTCTGAAATATGTTGACATCTGGTACATAGAGAGTATATATTTTTCCAAAAAAAGTTATATTTGTATATACAAATTTCTTAAGTGAATGGATATGTTTAAAGCTAACACTTATGAACATGAGATCACATTGCAAATTTTGATCCATGACAGTAAATAACCAAATGCATAACATACCTGCAGATTCTAATGCAAAGTCTGGTAATCCGATTCTCTCGGCACTATAAAGTTCTATTTCTTTGTTAATAATTGTCTTAATAAGCTGAAAAGATTCATTTACATTGTGTCCAATACAGTTAATTCATAAATAAAACTTTTAATCAACAAGTAAATCTGTGAGCAAATGCCTCACTAGGGATATCCCTGCTTTCACAAAAAGTATTTGGTAAACAGGAAGTAGATAACCAAGAAGCATAAAATCGCTATATGGGGCCTCGGTGGCCAAGAGATTAAGGTATTTCATCTACTTTGATCACATGTTCTGTCAAAACTGAGATTGCGGGTTCGATTCTCACTGTAGGCAGAGTACTCTTGTACTCAACTCCAACTTAATTGACAAGGATTGCCAGTTTTCCTACTGCAGGTCGGGGGTTTTCTCCAGGTATTCCAGCTTCCTCCCCCAATGAAAACAAGACGCCGTGATATAGCTGAAAAATTGCAGAAAGTGGCATTAAAAACCATCAAACAAACAAAACAACAAACATAAAATCGCTATATACCATATGGTACTATAGGATAAGCAATATGCAAAATATTAGGCTTCTGCATCCTATAGTTGCTTAGAAAACTACCACAGAAATTTTTTATGTGGATGGAATGAACAGATGAGTGAAGGAAAGGATATAGGTAAAACAGTATACCCCTCTCTACTTTGAAGCGCAAATTTCAGAAAATTTCTATCCTAAAGCAGTACAAAAAATAAAATAAACACTTCTTCTTAAAATCTGGCTAAAGTGAAGGGTTACTAATTTAAAGTGGTGTACGAGATCTAGGGAGTCCGAAAATATGGGATTGTAGTAAACCAACATATATACATAAGGTAAAACATAAAAAATATGTTTGCTGGCCTTACTCTGACCCACAATTTTTTGACTGATTAGTGGCAAATTCTTTTATTATGGCCGATGCAAAAAAAGAGAGGGGTACAATGTTTTTGATGAGTCCATCAATCTGTCCATCAGTCAGTCCTATTCTTGTAGGCATAACTACTCTGTAACTACTGATCAGAATTTTATAAAACTTGGTAGGAATGAATGACACCATATGTAGAGGTGCATATTGACAGGAATAATGACACTTTTTTTCTTGAGAGTCCTATGATTGGACTTAACCAAGGCTTGAATCAGAACAAGTCAGATATGGGAAATATTTTTTTCGAGTACTGATGATTTCAGGTTTCTTTTGTAGTATTCAAATGACACTGTATGAAATGTTATTGCATTCATTTTTGCATAAATAAACGAAATAAATTACGCTTCTACATGTTTTGTTTATCTTTATTTTTCTGCAATTCCCATGCAGGAAGTTTATTGTGCTTTATAAGGAATGGAAACAAAACCGAAGAGAGTAAATGTATTTGCTTTAGTATATTGAATATAATGGTCAATTAAGCATTATGATTTAGTTCAAAAACAAAAAATTGATAATCAGAAAAACCTCCCAATAAACAAGAAGGAAGACAACCTAACGAGAAAAATAAAAACTTTTACTGATTGTCATGAATTTTAGTGTTCCTATGAACGGAGTTATCATACAAGCAAATGAACATCCGGAACATAGTTTATATCTTTAAAAAAAGGCTGCATATATTGTGGCATGGTTTTCGTGTATTTATATGAGTCTTTTGTTTCCAATCGATGCAGAATAGAGTAATAAAAGGTACAAACATTTATATGTTCTTTACACGCTGATTGAAGCTAGATTCTAAAAGAAAATGAGATAATAACCTAGGGACACTCTGTCGGTTAAGGCTTGGATTGATAACCTTTTCAGGTGACAGGTGTTTAGCCAGGTGTGCATAATACTTTTATTATAACATAATTTACAATTTCTTAAATAATTCCCTTTGAAGATGGCATGGCCTATCAGTTGAACAATGATGAATCCACATCACTCATGAATTCTTTGTGCTAATTTTAATTGAAAATAACCGAGTGATTCAGAAAAGAAAAAGAAAATGACAGACATCGAACGCATTGGCTCAGGTAAGAAAAATATGTGACAGCAACTATACTGACAACATAATACACTTGATAGTGATTACTATATGTTGACCTTGCTAAGCAGAAGAGATATATAGAGGTACCAAATTAGTTTGTCAACACACATGATGCACCAACATAGAGTTCACTTTACATAAGAATTACCTGCTTCAAAGTAGCTTTAAAATGTACCATATATATTTTCATTTCTTTTTCACTGAAATAAAATGAAACGACTAAGTGTATGCCGATAAGGATAAGTGAGAATTATAACTGTATTTTGATTATCTATGACTGTGTTGTACATACTCTGACAAGAATGACATAAGGCTGGAAGTGAACACTCTGATGAATACTTGGCCAGTTGGCTTACAAGGATATCTTGAAGAGGTACAACTCCACTTATTTTCAATTACCCAACCTCTAATAAACATTGTGACTGTTTCAATTAAGCATTATATTTTCAGAGAAAAGGCCCATTTTTTAACTGTTAAACAGCCATTATGAATTTCCAAATAAAATTACAAAAACCCTTTAATATTATAGGATTAAACACTGGGTTTTAACGACTCACTCACAAACTAAATGAAGTCCGAAGGACTTTATGTCAAGTTTGTGAGGAAGTCGCCGGAGTTTACACATTGCTAATTTCATAAACCCAGTGTTTAATCCTTATAATTCTGTAAAATAATCGTTTCGATTTTTAAAACGGCAAAAACAGCTATCGAAACCCATCTAGACTTCAAAACGTACCTAGGCCGGAAAGCGTAAGCATATGCAAAGCATAGTATCAAAGGAATCGCGGTTCGATAGATATTGAAAGGAAAAAAAAACAAAATGACACACTTAATTGTATTTATATTATATTTTATTTGAAATCTCAATCGATTTTGATTGGAAATCATTGCGGCAGAGAAAACATTGTCCCTGACGATACGCTTGGAGGAAGCCATCTTGTTTAATTGGATACTGAAAGTAGTCCGCTAAGAGGAAATATCGATATATAAATTATCTGAGATGACGCCATTAAAGTGTGTTTATCCAATCAAAGCACTTAATATAAATAAATTACAGCATGAATAGAATTATACTCGTATAAATTATTGTCTGATCATCTTTGCAGTTCCTGAGAAGCCTTCTGAACATTTTCACAGAGCATCCCATATAAAACCGAGTCCTGCATTATGAACTTCCAATCAGAATAAACAAGTGTGGACACAGAAAGACGTCTCGCATGAATTCCGCATCAGTAATGAAAAAAATTACGTCATAAGCATTACGTAAATAGCATTAAATTGTTATCATTTAAAATATACAATGCATGGTTACATAGAAACGGACCTAATCGTAAAACTTTAACTTAGTCACTGGACCATAAAATGGAGGTCATGGTCAGTTGAAACCTACGAGACAGTCATGTACTAATCATTAGCAATCTATATACCAAATACTTTCATCCTACCATGCATGGTAATAGAGGAAGTGCCCTAATCCAAAAACTTTAACATAGTCGCTGGACCATGAAATTGAGGTCAAGGTCAGGTGACACCTACCAGGCAGTCATGTACTATTCATCAGCAACCTATATACCAAATATTGTCATCCTACCATCCGTGGTTACAGAGGAACAGCTGTAACCCAAAAACTTGAACGTAGTCGCTGGACCGTGAAATTGAGGTCAAGGTCAGGTGACACCTACCAGACAGTCATGTACTATTAATCAGCAACCTATATACCAAATATTGTCATTCTACCATGCGTGGTTACAGAGGAACTGCCGTAACCAAAAAACTTTAACGTAGTCGCTGGACCGTGAAATTGAGGTCAAGGTCAGGTGACACCTACCAGACAGTCATGTACTAGCCATCAGCAACCTATATACCAAATATTGTCATCCTACCATCCGTGGTTACAGAGGAACTGCCGTAACCCAAAAACTTTAACGTAGTTGCTGGACCGTGAAATTGAGGTCAGCGTCAGGTGACACCTACCAGACAGTCATTTACTAGTCATCAGCAACCTATATACCAAATATTGTCATCCTACCATGTGTGGTTACAGAGGAACTGCCGTAAACCCAAAACTTTAACGTAGTCGCTGGACCGTGAAATTGAGGTCAAGGTCAGGTGACACCTACCAGACAGTCATGTACTAGTCATCAGCAACCTATATACCAAATATTGTCATCCTTCCATGCATGGTTACAGAGGAACTGCCGTAACCCAAAAACTTTAACGTAGTCACTGGACCGTGAAATTGAGGTCAAGGTCAGGTGACACCTACCAGACAGTCATGTACAAGTCATCAGCAACATATATACCAAATATTGTCATCCTACCATGCATGGTTACAGAGGAACTGCCGTAACCCAAAAACTTTAACGTAGTCGCTGGACCGTGAAATTGAGGTCAAGGTCAGGTGACACCTACCAGACAGTCATGTACTAGTCATTAGCAGCCTATATACCAAATATTGTCATCCTACCATGCGTGGTTACAGAGGAACTGCCGTAACCTAAAAACTTTACATAGTCGCTGGACCGTGAAATTGAGGTCAAGGTCAGGTGACAGGTGACTGACTGGCAAGTACTCATCATAAGCTACCTCAGGACCAAATTTGATGGACCTAGGGCTTGGGCTTACAAAGATATGAAGCAAGATGTCCAAGTGTTTACGCCGCCGCCGCCGCCGCCGGATTCCCATACATATGTCTCGCCTCCAGCGACTATCGTCGCAGGCGAGACAAAAACAGAAAGTTTATAAAGGACCATACAATGAGCAATTAAAAAAAAATTTGTTCAATGGTCATACAAGAAGCCTTCTGAAACATTATTCCAACATGTATATATGTTAAAGTCTTGTGTTGTTATAACAAAATACATAATTCTTACTATATAGTATGGCTTAATTAGCTTTGCAGTTTCTAAACGGAAAGCATTTTCAACCAGATCATGCAGTACTTTTTAATTTCTGATCTTAATAAAAAGCTTTTTTTTTTCATAGAGGACCATCCAATACACACATCAATTTTAATTGGCCCAGTAGGTTTAGATTAAAATGTCAAAGTTTACAATGACAGTGACTGTCCATTGATGCTTTTTTATGTAATTAACCAGACAAACTGCATTATTTGTTTTTTTTTTATTATGTTCACCCTGTTGTCATGTCATAAAAATTTACCTAAGAATCTGAAAAAGAGAGAATTGTTTTTTAAGTAATGACTTACATGTATATTTAAAAATATTCTAAAAATGATTTAATAGTGTATCGGGAAACATGAAATTAATCACACTATTTCTTATAACTAGCCGCTTAGTCATATACTTATGCAGGCAACTGTGCCTTAATTACTGCTCAAGTGCGAGTTCGTAACAGATTTTATTTTAAAGTGAACAATAAAACAGGAATTATTATTATTATATTATTAACTGATCTTAACAGAACAATGCTTTTCTAACTTTTAGTAAAATAAATTCTACAAAGAAAAATAATCTGTACTGTACTCTTCATCAGCAACCTATATACAAAATATTGTTATCCTACCATGCATGGTTACAGAGGAACTGCTCTAATACAAATCTTAAACGTAGTCACTGGACCATGAAATTGAGGTCAAGGTAAGTTGACAGGTGACTGACTGGAAAGTACTCATCATAAGCTACCACTGGACCAAATTTGATGGACCTAGGGCTTAGGATTACAAAGATATGAAGCAAGATGTCCAAGTGTTTACGCCGCCACCGCCTCCGAATTCCCATATATATGTCTCGCCTCCAGCAACTATCGTCACAGGCGAGACAAAAAAGTAAAATTCTGTCTTTAGTAAATCATACATAAAACCTTGGCTTCCACATATGCCTACAGATATGTAGTTTTAGTTTATGACAATAAATTTTTTCTACTAAAGAACTAAAATGCAAATTATGCTACAGAGAAGAACAGGTTTATAGCATCCTAGATTTTCTGACCAGCAACATATTTGTAACATTAGAGGATGTGCTTTTCAGCAGACAATCAAATTCCAATGGGTACAAACTGTACCCCACTCCTTGAAAACTTGTTCTTATAAAACTGAATTTCTTTGACGTCTTATTACAGACAAAAAGATACCAGTAGCTAGGTCCTTTAATTTTACATATAGATACAGCAAATTTTACCCTCAATTTGCTGAGTGGCTTCCGTTAATATATCCTTTGGAAATCATAGAAACAGCTTCATCTACATCATTTTTAGACACCTTCAATATGTTTGTTTGTTTGATGGTGTTTAACGCCACTTTCAGCAATTTTTCAGCTATATCATGGCGTCCAGTTTTTATTGGTGGAGGAAGCCGGAGTACCCGGAGAAAACCCTCGACCTACTGTAGGAAAACTGGCAATCCTTGTCAATTAAGATTGGAGTCGAGTACACCCTGCCAGCAGTGAGAATCGAACCCGCAATCTCAGTGTTGACAGACCCCGTGATCAATAGTAGACAAACTACCTTGACCACTCGGCCACCGAGGCCCCTACCTTGAATACGCTACCAACGGTTATCTTAGCACAAGAATTAGAGATAAAGGATAGTTTTTAATTTCAAAATAAATTTTCCTCGCCTATGCAGCAATATTCCAGCTTCTCCTGCTTACGGTGTCTACATTTCTCAATTGATCAGGTATGCAAGAGCTTGCAGTGAGTATACTCATTTTTCCAAACCTCACCTATTTCTTCGGGATAAACATTTAAACCAAGGTTACAAGAAAAAATGCCTTCATTGCGCTTTTAATAGGGTCCAATGTTAAACCAAGTCCTGCGGTGGCGGTCATTTTGAATTTCCAGTTGGCATAGAAAACATAAACTTTATAAAGGACCATCCAAACAATATTGCTAGTAAGTTTTGTTTTGAATGCTTAAACTGTTTCAGAGAAGAAGCCCTTTTAAACTTTTTTCCCATAGGGTCCTATGTTAAACTAAGTCTTGTGGTGGCGGCCATATTGGTTTTCCAATCCAAATGAAAAACACAAAATTGTAAAGGTCCATCCAATTAGCATTACGGCTAAGTTTGGTCTCAATTGGCCAGGTGGTTTCAGAGAAGAAGATTAAAATGTAAAAAGTTTACAGACGCCGACGACAACGACGGACCCAAAGTGATAACAATAGCTAACATGACCCTTTGGATCCGGTGAGCTAAAAATCTGCTAATTATTTATAGTCCTTTATAAAGAAAGCTGAGAAAACTATTAAATTTAGAAAAAGCCTAGACAACTCTTTTTTTAATGAAATGTCCGAAGTCCAAGGCCTGTTGTTTCTGTAAAAATCAGCAGGGTGGAAGGAAACATAAACTTAGTAACTTATCAATGTACACTCACATGCATAAAAAAGGTGAGGGTACGATTGACTCAAGATGTGCTAAACTCTAATCCTAATTTACAAGAATTGCCATTTTACACGCAGAAGGTTAGTGGTTAATACTGAATACTATGGATTTGTGTACTATTACAAACTGAATATAACTATGTGGCGAAACATTGCTAAAATGTAAACATATATATATATTTAAATATGCCTTAAATAACCTAAATGAGCATCAATTATCAAACTTACATGAACATCTTCAGCAGATAACTTACACATTGGGTTTCTGTTAAGTTGTACAAATAAAATGTCTAAAACAGCATTGTCCAACTTATTCTGTTCTGTAAAGTACTCATCAAACCAACTCTAATTTCATCACCTGGAATTTACAGAAATTAATGTTACATTGTAAAAGGTTACACTACTAATTAAAGAACCTTAGTGAGCAAGTTCACAATACCCCACGCGTTCCCATTACAGCAAGGTGGTATTTTCTATTTAAATTGGTATATTGAAGTTTCATTTCAATCCATGAAGAAATGAAAGTGCTATCCAGGCAACAACATTGAATATACATGCACATGAAAGTTGACTATGTCCCCCTCCCAAAAATATGGTCCCCATTGAAAAATTTCCCTGAAAATCAATCCCATCCAAGTAACTACTATAAGTAACAATTTCCCAAAGTTTCAGGAATACCTATGAAGAAATTAAAGCGCTATCCAGGTGACAACTTTGAATATACATGTACATGAAAGTTGACCAAGTCCACCTCCCAAAAATATGGTCCCCTTTAACGAAATTCCCTGAACATCAATTCCATCCAAGCACTACCTATAAGTAACAATTTTCCAAAGTTTCATGAAATTCAACGAAGAAATGAAAGCGCTATCCAGGCGACAACATTGAATATACATGTACATGAAAGTTGACTAAGTTCCCCTCCCACAAACATGGTCCCCCTTGACGAAATTTCCTGAAAATCAATCCCATCCAAGCACTACCTATAAGTGGCAATTTCTCAAAGTTTCATGAAATTCCATGAAGAAATGAGAGTGCTATCCAGGCGACAACATTGAATATACATGTACATGAAAGTTGACTAAGTTCCCCTCCCACAAATATGGACGAAATTTCCTGAAAATCAATCCCATTCAAGAACTACCTATATAAGTAGCAATTTCCCAAAGTTTCGTTAAAATCCATTAATAAATGAGCGCAATCCAGGCGACAACAGCATGACACATGGACAGACTGATGGCCGGACGCACAGGTCAAAAACATTATTCCCCTGCAACTTCGTTGCGTGGGGTATAATAATATTTCAACTCACTACCAGGTACCTATATACTTGATGTACCAAGTTTGAAATGAATCCATCTAGCTGGTTTTCAGTTATTTCTTTTGGAGATGATTCAACAATTAACATACGTAGAGTTATGGTTCTTGTATAATGATCCATCCAATTCCAAGCTATTTGAGGTCAATACATCAACAGAGATCAGGATAGAGATGCACAGTGCGTTTTGTTCCCATTTGATTATAAAATTTCTATCTTGATGCAAAGTCGCATTAGCAATGGTTGTTTTCCTGGACAAACAATAAAGAAATTGTAGTTTTGTCTAAGTTCCGCGTTACCATGTTAGCGTGACCTAAATATCCGATAGTAATGTATGCAAGACTTGTACTGTGTTCTTACAGTTTTATGGATACTAATTGAAAGCTGGTACCACAGAAAAAATTGAGTATTAATAAAAGTATCTCTGGCGCGGATATGAAAACTTTGTTCAATATATCAAGAATATGAATGCTGCTAGTGGGAGGCAAGTTTCTTTTCAATACAAATAATACGATGAAAACATTCTATAAGACAGACTCGATTATTGCAAGGATATAAACAGACTAAAATAAAATTGTGGACGTCACATTCAAAATATGAACTTTTAATTTTTAAATTTACAAATTTGCAATAGGGGTTTCTTCATTTAATGTTTATATTTCGTACTTCTTCTTCATTTATAATTTTTTTTATAAACTCATGTACAGATGGAGAATCATTGAAAGAAAGGCATGCCTATTGAAAAAAAAACGAAAATATACTACAACACTTATATCCCTACTTATCCTTGTATCCTCAGAAAAAGTCTTTATATAATTTAAAGTTCTGCCTGGGAACTGTACTGTATATCATAGGGATTTCACTAAAATAAGGATTATTATTTTTAAGTGCACATTAATGTGCCAAAACTGCCCATTGAAAAATGCCCGTTACTTTTTGTTAACCATAGAAGACTAATCCCATCAATGAAAAACGTAAATGTGATTTGTGTCAAAAGGTTTTGACAGTAAGCTCCAAACAAAACTATGACAGACCAATGTACTGACAGACTGATGGGGAAAGATTTAAAAAACAGTGTGATCTGCCATGAAAAGGCAAGTGGATGCAAAAACCAGATCAAGAAATAAAAGATATATTACTATTTCTTAAAAAGTGTTAAGCTGTTTTTGATAAAAAAGCTAAATCATTACTTTTGATAATTAACATTGAAATATTTCGTATTTAAAAAATTTGCATGTAATTGGTTAACTTGACGGGCATTTTACCTGACCACAGCTAGTTTTTAAAGTACATGTATAATCAGAAGCCTATAATATGTCTATAATTAAGGGTCAAAACTGATTTTTAATAACACAAAACTCAAATTCTTATATATATTTTGTCAGTGACTAAAACATTTAAAGTCGACTGATAAACTTGTTTGGTTAAAAGTTAAAAGCAATTCTTGACTAAAAAACAAAGTAAAGACTAGTGTTTTTGCAAAATAACAAAATACCTCAAGTAACCTTAAGCAAATCAGAGAAAATTAACATTAACAAGAAGGATGGACTACTTTATATCTATAAGTGACATTTTTAAATAATCCAGCTTAAAAAAAAATTATTTTCCTCATATTTGAATCCGATATATTTAAATAACCTGGCTTCTTTATATGTTTCTTTTCCGATTTCTGAATTAGAGATATTTAAATATTCCACATTTGTTATATTGATCTCTCAATTTCTGATAAAAATTATATACTTGTATATTACATTTCCAATGTTTCCGTTACTTTTAATGAAAAATTATAAAAATAAATTTACATTGACCCATCCCCAAATATGGGAGTTCCAATCCCTAAGACGGAGGTAGAATGGGTGCTACATTATTATTTGTCGGTACCCAACTCTCCATACTTTGTAGTGGCAGTCCAATTTTGTTTTTATTGGTCATCCTGTTTTGGCTTATTGTTAGTTAATTTGCTCTCATCCTGGACATTAATGAAATACTGCTCTCCAGACATTAAACAACCAAATCCTTAATCTGTACTGCTATAAAATTACAAATTTAAAATCTCCATATTTGGACCACAACCATAAATTGTAGATCTTGAGTTCCTGATCATTTATGATATTTTATGTTAATTCTATCCACTCTAGTTGCAACAATAATACACGAAAATGCAAAATGATTTTTAAAAAAAATCATTAAAGGCCATTAAGGAGTCTTCACAATGTTTCCCCATTTTTTCTTCATTACCTATAATAGTTTTCAGGATAACAGAAACTCTAAAAATAACCAGACTTTAGTTTTTAATGGCAAAGCAGTTTATAGCGATGATTTTTAGCATTCTTTGTACTGATGTATAAATCCCCCTTTATTCTGATGAAAAACTTTTTGTATGTGAATAAAGTCAAATAAACCTCCATCCTTGAACAAGAAAGCACTAAGCTTTCTATTGTAAATTAATCACAGTTATGACTTTTTAATTCCAGTGATTAAAAAACACCTTAGAAATGATAACTTACAAAAGGTCTATTAGAAAACAAATTACCTTGTCTTTCTGATCACAAACACATGCAAGCTGCAGAAAAATATCAATTAGCTTAATTATATTTATACCATATATTTTTTTCTGGTGGTAAAGGTCATTGTAAAAAATAGAGTTGAAAAAACTTGGCTCAATGTCACAATAACCCAATTAAAATACACATAAAATATACAACATCAAAAAACAATATACAATACAAAAGTCAATACATTAAAAAATTGACAATACACAATGTTTAAAGCATTACCAATACAAAACAAAGCATATACAGTATTAAACTAGAATTCAGTGAAACCTGTCATAACAAACCGCATGTGTAAAATAAACACTTTTTTCATTTTGCCAGTTATATAATGAACATATGAGGACTTACGTTAATATGCAAATACCAAGTAAAAAAAAAATTGCAACAAGTTCACTGTAGACAGGTTTCACAGGTCTATTCAGTCATAAAAATAATACAAATACATCTAGCCATGTGGCAATGAGCAGTGCAATTATATCAAATGTATAGCTGCTGAAATATTCACCATGTATTGAATTGTTATCTTAACCTTTGAAACTGGGATACAAGTAATAATTATGTGGAAGTCACACTGGCTGTAAATACAGGTATTTAAGGAAAAATATTCTAACTTGTGTCTATAAGCAGTAGGAGAAGTTATTGTATGCACTGATATTTTGAATAATGGTCCTAATGTACAGGTGGTGTCTAGAACATGATATCCAAAAACATACATTTTAAGTCTGAAATGCATTATGTATGGGTAATGGAATTCACCTTTGAGCAAATGAGGGATTTTTAGAATTCAGAAAAGCGGGGGGCTTGTGCAAGGGGGTAGGTGGGTAGAAATAAATTTCTATTATTTACCACTAAAATAAGCAAATCATATTATTTCTTATTTTGTATTATAATTTAATTTCATATTAACTGCCACAATATATCCTAATTAATTTGATTAAAGGTAATTATTACATGAATAGAATTTTGCGTGTTTTTGATTGGTCTAAAAACTTTCAGGTCACGATAAATCGCAACAGTACTAAAATTAAAATGTTTGTAACGCTGCACGATTCCGCTGCATACAATGTAGTAGTCAAGCGGAATCCGATATCGACCTTGGTTTTATGTTTTAGCCAATCAGAATAGCCGTCTTAATGAATTCATTCGTCCAATCAAATCGATTGCATTACTTGTACACAATTCATTGACGTCAGCTATACATACATCGAGCGTGTCAACAACAAATGGGAGAAACGTCGGTTCTGCGATATATTGATTCATGTATACTCTTCTCAATATTTGAAACTGGAATTTCAGGATTATCAGCAAATTGATATCATAATGCATTATTAAATAAAAAAATATTAAGTGTAACTAGCATTACAACAATTACAAAATGTAAGCAGGTGCTCCAGTAGAAAAGGCATCCTCAGTTTTTTCTGATCAAGGGAGATGGTGGTTTTATTCATGTAATAAAACAATTAATGACTTTGATATACGGTCGCTATCAGGATTTATCAGCCTTCAAAAATGTATAGCGGCTCGGTGAATATTACATTTTCTCTGGCTGATAAATCCTACCTTTTTGATTATTGACCACATAAGTTCGGTACTCTCTGGATTTGTCGATGATGCTATGAAGATTGTATAATTGTAAACAAAGATATGGTCAAACAAAACAACAAGAATCAATTCCGTTTTAGATTGAGATCCTTTTCTCATTGTGTGAGAGCGTGAGTACCTTCAAAATTGCACAAGATTTTGTCTCGCATCACATGTATGGGACTACAACAGTATACATGTACTGGTACCCTTTCTGCTCATCTCAGTTTTACCACATTTACAATATTATAAAGTGAATAATTTTACTAAAAAAATGTAAAATATCCACATCTAAAGAGTAATCTTTCTAAAATACATAACATAATGTGTGAACCAAATATACATATTTACTTAAAACTTGACATAAATGGGCAAGGCATTCATCATCCAGTTCAAGTCCTAAGTCATCATTTGGTCAACTTAGCTATCTGTAAAAATAACACAAAAATATTTGGCAATAATAATAATAATAATAACAATAATTCCAAGGAAGACACCTTTAGAAATAAATTGTGTGAGTTCACACATCTCTCAGTCAGTTTCGAAATGTTCAGTTTTATCCTTGGAGATCAATGACTACACAAGATTACAGACAAAAAATGACCTGTGGTTATAAATTTGCTGATGACAAAACATGAATCATTAATTTAAATTTACAGGTGTAAAGCCAGTGAAATAAATATTTGAGATAGTACGCATAAAACTAAAATTAACATAACTTGGAAGTATAATACAGTTATCTTAAGCAAGACAGAAGACAATGTTTACTGGTGTAATGGTGCACTTGTTGGATGCTGGTGGTCATATCAAATAAGATGAATGAAGCACACTATTTAAAAAATTTAAAAATGTAAAAAAAAAAACAAAAACAAAAAAATAAAATAAAAACAAGAAAACAAAAAAAAATCAAACTATCAAAATACATAACAGGATTAATAACTTACCAGTTACAGCAGAACTTCATAGCCCTTCTTCCTGGTTTGATATTAAAAGTTTTCTAGTTATAAGTGCTGAAAAAAAAGAATTGTTACAAAAACAATAAATGCACCAAGCGACACTAATAAAATGTCATTTTAAAAGGACACAACTGATGACATGTCATTTCCATGTTAATTTTAATATATTTATTTCAATAATATCATACAAAGTTACAAGCAGACATATACATAAAATGCAAAGGATTCAGAAACAAGCTAATAAAAAGCTCATATCAAGTCTGTTTCCTAATTGTTGAAAGAGTACTACATATTATAAGATATTATTATACTTTACTATGGAAACAAGTACATGTACTAAGATAAATTATATATTATGAGCAATAACTGCTTTTCCTCACTCAAAATTGCACGTGGGTAAAATAACGGTGTAGAAATTTGCACGTAGACAAAATAATTAGTTATTTGTTTGATGTGCCATTGTGCTCCAAATTTGAAAGGGGAAATAACAAGTTATTTGTTTGACGTGCAAAAGCGCGCCGAATGTACAAGGGTTACGCAGTTATGACTACACAGTCCATTTGTTATTGTTTGTGTTTAGTTCAATATAATAATACAGTTATGTCCTTTAATCGACTTCAGGTAACATCCAAATGATTAAATCTCAAAAAAGAGTTATTTTTCCTAGGTCCGCAGAACCCTTTCTCGATTTATTAATTATGGATGTTACCTTCGTTAAAGGCCATTATTGTATATAATATTATTATACTTTCTGTAAGAATTTCCTTTAATAGAAATATTTTACTATTTTGACATATATTTCTAAACGAATTGTGCTCCGTGCACTATGCCCTCATAGTTTCTACACCTGCCTAAGAAAACTATTGATTTGGACGTCAATCAATTGTAATTCACGTGAATGGGCGGGGTTAACTTGTAATCAATGATTGATCACCACTGCGCTTTAAATAAGGTATTTATATCCTTGTCAAGGAAAGAAGCCGATCAACGTATAACGTCTGCAAAAAAAAAAAAAAAACAAAGCGGCGGTGAAAGCCTGAAAATGTCCAGGTTTGGGAAGGACGATCCCAATAAATTTCATAAGGAATACTTTACATCACAAAGTGGCGGGGTATCATTTAATGTTCTATTAATGCCCTATTTTTCTTTTTGTCATAATTTTCCAAGTCAAGACAGTCAGTATAATAGTTATAATGTTGTGTTCAGCATTCACTATGCCAAAATAGTGGCCATGGTTGAAGACATAGTGCACTTCGGGTCGTGCACTGTGTCTTCCCTTGCCACTATTTTGGCATAGTGAACGCTAAACACAACATTATTATATAAATAGTATTATTATAAATAATAATATAATAAAATTATATTTATATAATAATAATATATTAATAATATTATAATAATATATTTTTTATATTACATTAAGATATTATAATATATTATTAATTGATATTATATTTTTTGGATAAATTTGATTTGTGTAAACCCTGTCACATTGGAAAGGTTCTTTGAAAACAGCTGATAGAAAAGTGATGTTGCACGGTTATATTTAGAAAACATGATATTGCACGGCTATTTTTAACCAATGTGGAATTCCCTTTAAACAGCCTATTAAAATTAACTTGAGTTTATTTCCGGTTTGAAGGTTAGGAAAGTAAGTACATTTTGAAAAATTTCAAACATTTTAATATGTTGCTTGTTTATTGCAATAATATATCTTTTGAATAAAACTTTTCATAATTTTTGCTGATATTGAAATAAAATGTGAAATTTTCATACATGAGACAACAAACCATCAAAACACTAAATAATCAAAAGAAACATTGAACTAAATTCCTTTACAATACCAGTACATACAAGTGGGCATAAAATATAAATTAATAATATAACAATTGTAGCCTTTCAATACGGTCGATATGAAAAATATCCACATGAGATAACATATCGACCTCCAACTTTGTTGTCAGTCGATATGTTCTCATGTCGATATTTTTTCATATCGACCTAATTAAAGGCTATAATTGTATAATATTATAAGATGAGTAAACATGCTACATGGAGGAAATTCATTTCAGTGTTATTTCTGAGACAACCAACATACTGACATTTCCAGTCCAATATGTAAATGGAGATAAAATATATGTGATATTTTAGTGCAATGATGTTTGCATTTGTCTAAAATTGAGAAGGCAGTTCAGATTGTTAGTCATCTACTATTGATCACATGCCTGTCAACACTGAGTTGTGGGTTGGAAGCCTTCCTACAACATTAATTTATAAAGATTGCCAGTTTCCTGCCAGATGTCAGAAAAATTTGAAAAATAGAAATATTTTAAGCATTTCTGGCACTTTCTGAACTATGTTTTTTGAGTATGATATTTCATAAATGACTCGATGTTGACAGCTATCTACAATATAGAATTTGACTAAAAAGGTTTCTAATTTTCTGTTCTCTAAAACATAATTTTTTGGTGTAAAAGTAGTGTGCAATACACACCCCCGTTTTGACGGCTAAGATCAAATGTAAAAATAATATATCATTTTCAAGAAATAATTGCTCTCATTAAAAGAGGTGGAAATTGTAATGCTGATCACATGGTTTTATAAAAATTTAGGACACTTTCAGTGGAAAGCAATAACATTTGAAATGAAATGGGACAGTTTAAGAAAGAAAAGGCAAACCCAAACCTGTGCTGTGCCAGGGTGCAAAGCCCACACTAAACAAATTTATGGAAGGGGGTCAAGTTTTATGCCATTTTATGCAATACACACAATATTAAAAGACAGTATGTTAAGGAAAGTGCCATAAATAAAATCATGTGATGGGATACATTTAACTACCTATCTTAAAAACATTGAATTGCCCACATTTTTCGGTATAAAACCGTCACATGATTGTTGGGGGGGAAGCAAAAAAGTAGTGAACTTAAAGCATTAATTGATCTTGATGTACAAGAAAATTGGAAACAGAAGGACCCAGATGTTTTGGATCATGATAATTTTTGTCAGTCTTAATGATGTTATAGGGTCTTTCGGAAAACAGCAAACAAACAATATTTTAATTTAGGAGAGGTTTTAAACCAGGATGATTATTATTATGGCTTCCTCCATCAATAAAATCTTCACCCCATGATAGTTGAAAATTTGTTGTGATTGGTATTAAACCACATTTGAATCAACAAAAATTGAATCACTTTTCTCCATATATAAATCACTGCTGTTTACTAGGTCATATCTATCACTACTACAAACTCTGAACACGTGTAAGTTTTACAACAAATCCGTTTTAATGCAATTAAGTGCTTTGGCAAACTAACACTCATGATTGATTGATGTATCTTAGTAAATGAAAATCAAAAAGCATAAAATTGCCCAAAAAACCAGATATTGCACCATATCTGTTGTTAATGTCCTGAAATTTAAGCACTGTTGTGAAATATCTTATAAAATGTGTTTACTTTGAATTGTTTAATCACAGAAATAAGAAGTGAATATCTAACAAAGGGAGATAACTGTTTATTTAAAAAAAAATCAGACATCAATCGAAAATTTTATGGCTGCTAATTGAGATAAGTAGCATTAAGCTGAGGCTGATTTATTACTTTGAAAATATTGGTCATTAGTCGTCTTTATAAACAGCATCTATTTACAAAATTTATAGATTTTTTTAACTTACCAGTAAAAGCAGATTTTCAGTTTTCTTGTCCTTTACATCTTTCTTTTTTTATTTTAAATGGGGTTTTCACCATAAGAAAAGCTGTTAAAAAATTATTCTGATAATTTAATTTTTCTAATCTTATAAAAGTTGTGCACATGCATTTTCCATTGTAATATTTTAGTTATTTCAGGTTGTATGAAAGGCAATAAACAAGTTATATTTCTGCAAACACTTGTGTTTTTTTAATTAAAAAATGTCATGCAGTGCTGTGTGTAACTGCATATTTCTGATTACTTAATAAAGGACAAAAACAAAATATCATAACAACAATGCCTTTCGTAACAAATGTGTTCAAAATACAAGTACCCGTATACAATTAAAATAATAGAAATAAATAGATTCTCCCTTAATAATAACATGAAAAACATTTGTGCAAAACCTGTGTGCATAACCAAAAGGTTAAGTATAAACAAATGATGCTCTAGTTCGAGTTGCTCGACACAATAACCCAACTTTCAATATTAGTATGACACTGCTCCATACACATACACAAGTCACTCAAGTAACTAGAAGCAAAGAATACATTAAGCAGCCATGTTTTTTTTGAGGATCAAGGAAAATGGAAGACCTAAATAAAACATTTGAATGGGTTCTTATAGAGAAGATTTGTAAAACTGCAACCGATCAGATCCAACGACTGCCCGTAAAAGGAAATTACCATTTATTAAAGTTGATAAAAATTTGTGAGCAGAATTAATATATAAATGTCTATTTACCTTACAGGAGGATGGCAAAACTTCTTTATCAAAAGACTTTGGAATGAATTACAGAACTGTATCTGCAAAGTGAATAAGAGTCAAATTAAATACTATTCATGAAATTTAAAAAAAACAGACACTAAACATATCTCTTTTTGGTAAGCTTTAAAATATACGGATTAAGCATTCATAGGTAAGGATTGCTAGTGTTCCTACCGAAGGTACCCCGGCTTCCTCCCCCAATAAAAACTGGATGCCATGACACAGCTGAAAACATGCTGAAAGTGGCATTAAGGGGATGCAGGACACCATCCGCCATTTTTTGTGAAAATTTCAAAATAGATAGAACATTTATGGTAAATTTAATAATAATTTCTTTCATTCTTTATTTCTTAATTTCAATAAAATTTAAAACAATAATGAAAGTCTTGTACCTATATTATTACTTCAATTTATTAATGGTTGAAGTAAAAAGTTTTCGTTTAAATGAGTTTGGTATTGGCAAAAATAATGAAAATGAAATTTTAAACAAGGGAGGTAATTTTGACCAAAAAATACCATTTTTACCACTTTTTGACCAATTGACAAAAAAGTTAACTCAGAGACCCCTATTTTTCTTTCCATCACTAAAATCTATTCCAATTGCTTGACATTATATCAAAAATTTAGAAAATTTCATTGGACAGAATTTTTGTAATCTTTTATTTTAGTGCTTTTTATTCTATTCTATGTATAATCTCAAGCAAACAACCATATCTCGTTCCTTATTACATATCCCCATTCAAAGTTTATTTACCTAAAATATATATATGATTAATCACAACTGTGTTATACACAATTTAAAACAGCTACCATCCACTTCTTGTTCGACAATCCATTGTCTCACATATTAATAAATAAAAAGTATCTGCTTTCTTTGTCTTTTTTTCGTCTCTTTGTCTAGGTTTTATCCTTAATTATCCAAAATATATATATCTGTCATTCCACTGTTGATAGTAGCACAATGTAGTTTCTGGATGTGAGATATGCCCGTTTGTCTACCCTGAAAATGATCTGGTTGTCTGCCCTGATATATGTGCCTTGGTTGTCGACCTGCCCGGTTGTCTGTTCTGAGATGCTTCTTGTGCTTTTTCATAAGACTTTATTCATTTTATATAATAAATAGACGGAAAATATATAATTTTAACACTTACTTTCAAAAAAAGCTACATGGAAAAGAAATTTGGAATCAAAAGAAATATGACTTCAAATATATCATCCTCTTTCAAAACTCTGAACAACAAATGTTGTATTCAATTTTTTTGTATTACAATTGTGAATATTTTGTTTTAGTAGAGAGCATAAACATGATAAAGTAATTAGTACATTAACAGGTTAACAACTGTGTCCTGCATAAATTACAGAAAATTATAAATGTGTAAACAATATATCTATTAATACCATACCCAACCATTTTAAACTTTGTATTCTATGTTTTTTGGTACAGAGCTTAAAGCATCTAGGTGTTTGTAAATTATGTCCTGCATAAATCACAGTAAATTAAAAATGAATGCAAATAAAATGTTCCTAACTTCCCAACCCTTGAAAACAAGTTTCTTTAAACTCGGTATTCCAATTTTTTTGATACAGAGCTTAAAATATCTATGGGTAAAACAATTAACTTTAAACCCTGTATTACAATTTTTTTTTGGTACAAAGCTGAACATCATAAGCAGGTTAAAAATTGATGTCCTGTGTAAACTAACATAAAAACATACATAACACAAATAAAAATATACTTGTATACAAAAACCATCTGTTGCACTTGATTTTAAAAAAAAATTTATAAATGTATTCTTAAAAACCCACCCCATGCAAACATGTTACTTTAAACTCTATATTCCAATTTTTTTTTGGTACAGAGCTTAAAATATCTAGGTGTAACAAATTACTTTAAACTCTATATTACAATTTTTTTTACAGAACTTAAAGTAATTAGCAGATTAACAACTGATGCCCTGTATACAATTTGTCGTAAGCATGTTTTACTGAAATATCATTGTGCTTTGCACCACAAAAAACTTCATACCAAGGTATAGACAGACATTACTCAGACTGTCTTCTCCAATTTGAACCCAATGCATAGTCTAGGAGTTCTAACTTGATATAATACATGGAAGTTTCTTGTGACAGAAAGCCATTTACTATACTTTAAGAACTTCACATGCCGAATAGAGACTTGTAAATGTCTGTAACAAAATTATCAGATAACAGTTCTCAATGTATGCAAGTTCAGTTTTCACCAACTGAACTGTTACAGAAATACTTCATAATAATACAAATATAAAATGGGAAATAACTCTAAAGAACAAGGAACATAAGATGTGCATATAGCTTTATATAATAATCTCTTGCCCAACCCTTCAAAATTGTTACTTTAAACTCCCTTTGTTTATACATTTCTTTTTATTTATTTTTTCTTCATTGTTCTGAGCTTTTTTTTTCTTTTTTTTCTTTTTTTTTGCATCTTTTTTGTCATTTTCTTTTTTTTTCTTTTTCTTTTTTTTTTAATTGCTATCATTACAGTCTAAAGTAACTAGTTTGCAACCATCTGATGTCATAACAAATCACCAAAAGGAAACATGACAAGTAGACATACTACCATCCCAATCACCCCATTCCCATTCTGTCTGTTTCCTAGTGTATCATACAATATTCATACAATGTCATAAAAAAAACTTTGCATGAAGGACAGAAGCAGTAAACATACAAGGTTTACAAAGCATTTTATAGTGAATGCTATTGTAATTTTCCAAAATAAATATAGAACAAAAAACACAAAAAATGCCCATTGAGCCTTAATAATGGAAGAATACTTACCGTATACTTACCATATGTCCAAAGTTTTTAATAAAGAAAAGTGTTCGAACCTCAAAAGTTACTAGTCTGATCAGGTGACAAGGTAAACGTTTCTAATTGACTTGAATATTTAGAAAACAATTGTAAATACTCAATAAAGATAAATTTCTAAGTAGTTTTTATTCTAATAATACAACTACATTCTAAGCAGAAACACAAAAATTGTTGGCATACAGTCTAAACTGTGGGAGAAAACATAGCAAACATGACCCTTTCTTTAAATGACACCCAACACATACCAGCCCCTCCTTCCCACCCCCTTATCCCGCCCACACACACTCATAAAAGTAAATAAAAAGATATTCAAAGGTATAAATATGCTCAATTTTCACGACAAAGACAATTAAAACATTTGATAGAATGAAAAAGTTCAACCATAAATTTATAGTATGGGTAACTGAGTTAATATGAGATGAGATTGTGCAACAATCAGTATATTGGCTGTATTCTGGATAAAATGAAGTCAACTAACAATAAATTAACTGGACCAATCACCAGAAGCTTCAACTATCACAAGTACCGGTAAAGCATGGATTGCTGAATAGGGAAAAAAATTATCTTCCATTTTGAAGTGGCAAGGTGTATGGCACCCTCAGATGCCTATGTTTGGTGCAGTTTTTGTCATTCATTTTTTATGACTTTGTGATCCATAATTCACATATTTAACATTTTATTTATTTATTTGTTGTCAACCTACAATTGATACGCATTTCTTAAAAAAACGTGTTACCTAAAGCTTTACATACGATCTTATATTTTTTTTACTTTTTATGTTGTGAGCAAGATTTTACATTTTTAGAATTTTCCTTTTTGTGTTTTATAATTTTGAGATCAATTATGTATAAATTTACAATTTCCTTTCATTAATTTTTATCTTAATGTTGTGATAAGTAATTTACAGTTTCCTTTTTTTGTGTGCTTTATAATTTTATGATCAATAATTTACATATTTAAAATAAATTTCCTTTTATTCATTTTTTTGTATTTTATACTTTTGTGAACAATAATCTACATATTTACAATTATTTAATTTTATTAATTTTTCTGTATTTTATACTTTTGTGATCAATAATTTACATATTTACAATTATTTAATGTTATTAATTTTTTCTTTATTTTACACTTTTGTGATCTATAATTTACATATTTACAATTATTTAATTTTATTAATTTTTTGTAATTTTATACTTTGGTGATCAATAATTTACATATTTACAATTATTTAATTTTATTCATTTTTATTTTATTTTATACTTTTGAGATCAATAATTTACATATTTAAAATGGATTTTCTTTTTTTCCTTTTTTTATTTTAAACCTTTGGGATCAATAATTTACATATTTACAATTAATTTAATTTTATTAATTTTTTGGTATTTTATACTTTTGTGATCAATAGTTTACATATTTAAAATTAATTTCCTTTTATTCATTTTTGTGTATTTTATACTTTTGTGATAAATAGTTTACATATTTAAAATTAATTTCCTTTTATTATTTTTTTTTATTTTAAACTTTTGTGATCAATAATTTTCATATTTACAATTAATTTATTTTTATTTTTATTTTATACTTTTGTTATCAATAATTTACAATTAAATTAATTTTTTTGTTTTATTCTTTTGTGATCAATAATTTACATATTTACAATCAATTTTCTTTTTTTGTTGTTGTGTTTTATAATTTTGGTGTCAAAAATTTACATCTCTACAGTCTTCTAGTCCTAAAACACATGCAGACCTTCCAACTCTTTTGATCGACAAAATTTTATTTTTCTTAAATGAAAATACCTTTTATTTCTGTTCTGTTGCATAATTTCAATACATGTACTTCAATCTTATGATATTATGTCTGAGTAATATTTTCATGATAACATGCATGCAGTTGTTGCATACTGTCATATTCGTATATATTCCAGAGATTGGGATCTTTCTTGTTGATGGGATTAGTGCACTGTATTTACAAAAGCAATTAGTATTTTTCAAACTGAATAAACAGTTTGAATTGGTTTGTAGTAAATATAGTAAAAAACCTTAATGAGCCTGGCAACATACCCAGCATGGCCACTAAGCCTGGTAACATACCCAGCATGGCCACATGAGCCTGGTAACATACCCAGCATGACCACATGAGCCTGGCAACATACCCAGCATGGCCACTAAGCCTGGTAACATACCCAGCATGTCCACATGCTAGTAACATACCCTGCATGGCCACATGAGCCTGGTAACATACCCAGCATGACCACATGAGCGTGGCAACATACCCAGCATGGCGACTAAGCCTGGTAACATACCCAGCATGTCCACATGAGCCTGCTAATATACCTGGCATGGCCACTAAGCCTGGTAACATACCCAGCATGTCCACATGAGCCTGGTAATATACCTGGCTTGGCCACTAAGCCTGGTAACATACCCAGCATGTCCACATGAGCCTGGTAACATACCCATCTTGACCACATATTGGACACTAAGAATACAGGAAAAGTTCCAATATATTTAATTACAAAGTTCTGTTGTAAATTGACATGAACATTAGTAAAAGATTTAAAACACAAACCCAACTCCCCCCACCCCCCTTAAAAACAATGAACAAAGTACGAAATAATATTCACTTATCATTTTATAGAAATCTGAAATATAACTTGTGTACATTTCACTTTAAAAGTTTTACAAACTATTTTAGTAAAATACCTTCTTCAAATTTGTTGCATGGGGCATACAAAATATGTTAAGAAATTGTACAAAAAATGTCTTCATCTGTAGGTGTAACAGGTAAGTATGAAATGTGGAGATAAACCAAACCCTAGGCCAGATCTCATTTACATTATAAACCAAACACCAGGCCATATCTCATTTAGTTTATAAACCAAACACCAGGCCCAGATCTCATTTAGTTTATAAACCAAACACCAGGCCAGATCTCATTTAGTTTATAAACCAAACACCAGGCCAGATCTCATTTAGTTTATAAACAAAACACCAGGCCAGATCTCATTTAGTTTATAAACCAAACACCAGGCCCAGATCTCATTTAGTTTATAAACCAAACACCAGGCCAGATCTCATTTAGTTCTAAACCAACCACCAGGCCAGATCTCATTTAGTTTATAAACCAAACACCAGGCCCAGATCTCAATTAGTTTATAAACCAAACACCAGGCCAGATCTCATTTAGTTTTAAACCAAACACCAGGCCAGATCTCATTTAGTTTATAAACCAAACACCAGGCCAGATCTCATTTAGTTTTAAACCAAACACCAGGCCAGATCTCATTTAGTTTATAAACCAAACACCAGGCCAGATCTCATTTAGTTTTAAATCAAACACCAGGCCAGATCTCATTTACATGTAGTTTTAAACCAAACACCAGGCAGATCTCATTTAGTTTATAAACCAAACACCAGGCCCAGATTTCATTTAGTTTATAAACCAAACACCAGGCCCAGATCTTATTTAGTTTATAAACCAAACACCAGGCCCAGATCTCATTTAGTTTATAAACCAAACACCAGGCTCAGATCTCATTTAGTTTATAAACCAAACACCAGACCCAGGTCTCATTGAACACCAGGCCCAGATCTCATTTAGTTTATAAATTTATTTATTTTGTTATTATTTTATAGTTGAAGCCCAAACTTTTAAAAAAATACAAAACAAAAAAATCTTCATTATTTATAATCATTATCCGTAAAATAAATCTTTTAGCATTATTAAACTGTTGTCAGTGTGATTTGTTTGTTTCCTTCTTGTCAGTGGTCTAATAATCGTACCCAGAACATTTGTACATGTTAAACACATTTGTATAAGAATTTATAGAACGCTAGTCTTCGCATTAACATTGGTGCAATGTGCATCTCTATTCCGGTATCTGATGGTCTGCAACCCAATATTGCAAATTTTATCACTGTATCTATAATAAAAGTATCATACAAGAAAAACATGAAGATTAAATGTAAACAAACAATAAAATGCCATTTCGCAAGTTTAACATATTGTATTTTATTTGTTTCTTTGTTTGACTGATGTTTAATGTTACATGCACACCATACAATCAGGATACAGTACCAGAAGATAACTGTTTCACAATAATGCCAATTACATTTATAGGTTCAAGTTATTCAAGAAGATTAATATGAAAACATAATAGGACTCTCAAAATAGTTGGAGAATTCAATGGTGCTCGAGCAAATCGAGTTTCAGCTACCCAAAGTTAGACTGCATACCATTTATATTAAATGATGTTTGGATACAAATATTTTATGTTTAATTCCTTACCTGGGCCGTACTTTATTGATGCAATTAGATAACACAAAAATCAACAGGTATGAAATACAATTGTGGACACAGAAAGATGTCTCGCCTGAATTCCGCATCAGTAAGGAAAAAAAATTACGTCATAAGCATTACGTAAATACCATTAAATTGTTAATTATCATTTAAAATATACAATGCATGGTTACAGAGAAACAGACCTAATCGTAAAACTTTAACTTAGTCTCTGGACCATAAAATTGAGGTCATGGTCAGTTGAAACCTACGAGACACTCATGTACTAATCATTAGAAATCTATATACCAAATACTTTCATCCTACCATGCGTGGTTACAGAGGAAGTGCCCTAATCCAAAAACTTTAACGTAGTCGCTGGACTGTGAAATTGAGGTCAAGGTCAGGTGACACCTACCAGACAGTCATGTACTATTCATCAGCAACATATATACCAAATATTGTCATCCTACCATGCATGTTTACAGAAGAACAGCCGGATTCCAATACATATGTCTCGCCTCCAGCGACTATCGTCACAGGCGAGACAAAAATGACAAGATCAACATCCACTTTTGACTCGGGACAGTATAGAGGCTGGCTCTTCCAATTATCACCCAGCCACCAGTAATTGGTGTTACCCAAGGTGTAAACTGATTCTAGACCCAACCAGTTACATCTGCTGACTTTCACCATGTTCATCTTCCACCACCAACCTTTGTGTTTCCCAATTCCCCCTTCTTCGTCCCTTCAATACATGTCACTGTCTCACATTTCCCCTTGCAAAAAAGGGGGGGGGGGCGAGACAAAAATTAAAAGTTGTTTTCAAAATTAATGTTTTAATGAAGCAAGTTTTTACACAAAAAGTGTCTGTCGAATCTTTGACGTCTGAAACCTTAAATATACAAATCCAAATATTCTCAGTCATGTTTGTTGTATAAATATTTGTAGCCCAATTTCTAAATATGGTATTTAGACACTTTCAAAATCTGTCAGAGAACAAAAAGTCATAAATTTACAAGCTACAGACAATGATGCTGAATGCATAAATATTGTGTGGAAATTTCAAGCTATGTATTGCTTGGACAGGATTACTGCCCTTGGTAAAAACTTCATTTTAATTGTCTTGCCTTTACTGGGCTTGTTTCAGCTACAGTTTTGTATTTAAACCTTTAATAAAGTGTTATGATAGTATAGATTTTATGTGATATCAATTACGAGATTTTCTTAAAAATGGCAGTTCAGACTTAAAAGAATTGGTACTCACTAAGTCATTGCCTAGTACCAAGAAGGCATGACAAGGTCATTACCATAATGTTCACTTGTGAGGAACTGACATGCCTGACATCCGTAGAATAAATACTACAAGACCTGTAGTACATGTACATGAATAATCAGAACAAGGTGAAACCTGCAACAATGGACACCTATAAGTATAACATACCAATAATGATAAAGGGCACCTATATAAAACACACCTCTGTTAATAAAGGGCACCTTGTCAACTGTAGTAAATTATATTAACCTTGGCTTCTTTGATAATATTTTATATATTTTCTACAACAAATCATTGTTTATAAAGGGCACTCTAGGTCAATGCTAATTTATATCCTGTACCTTTTAAAGATGGCAACTCCCAGCATAATGACGTTTATCTTTAATACAAATGACTGAGCTATGCAAATTATATTGTTTATATAATACAATACACGGAGGTTAACCTGTTTGGAAATCATGCACAGAAGGACCATTTTAACCGTGTTATTATTTATTATGTATTCTAAAAAACATACAACATGGTATTGTCATTCTTACATACATCCTTCTTATAGGAAACGTTGTGTCCAACCCAGGCCCTAGATTACCTTCTAGGTGTTAGGAACACAAACAATGGTATGACAAGGTAAACGCCACTGCGCTTTATCTATTACCTACACCCTGGGACACACATCCAACATTCAGACATTCCAGGAAAACAGCAGAAGATATGCAAATGCTCCCTCATGTGTGACAAAATTGTCATAGACACTTAAATGTTTAATAAAGATAAACAATGTCATAACCATTTTATTTAATGACAATTTATATTTAGGAATTCAGTACTGAAGCTATACAAACAAAAAGAAATTCCTGTGATCATATTTATGTTCTAGCAATTTTTGAATATTTTATGCATTTTTTTGTTTATTTAGGTTTTTTAAATTTTTTTTAAATTTTTGATCAATAATTTACATATTTACAGTTTTTTATTGTTGTTTTGGTAATTTTTTCTTGTTTTATCCTTTTTTATACTTTTGTTATCAATAATGTACATATTTATACAAGTTTAGTTTTATTTTTACTTACTATGATACCATGATTCCATGGACTCGGAATCTATATACACATGTTACCCTTCCTCCATAGTTCGATAAAATAATCAATTTATATGTTTTAAATTCTAAGTGTGATGCCTGCAAAAAAAAATTTTTAATCAATTGAAAAAATTCAATACAATAACCATTAAGTCTTTATAGAACATTAAATGTGTCTAATCAATACTGATGTCATGCTTGGAACATACTTGTAAACACAGCCTTTTTCTAATTTCACTCAAGTGTGGCACAGCCGTTAAAACTAGACAAAGTCGATCTAGCGATCACTGATACCCCCGCTTTTGTAAAAAATTCTAACGTTTTTCGTGGACTCTGACCTTGAAATTTGACAAATTTCCCCGATAATGGATAGGCTTCTAAGCAACATAATATATAACAGTATCCCACAGTTTCATTCAAATCGAATGCAAACTTTGTGAGTTCTTGTCCAGAAACAACATTTTTTCTAAAAATTTTTAAAGTTTTCGCGGACTGCGACCTAGAAATTTCACGGATTTCCCCCAAAACTGATAGGCTTCTTACCAACCTGATACATGTATATAACAATATCTTAAAGTTTCATTCAAATCACATGCAAACTTTTTGAGTTATCGTCCGGAAACAACTTTTTTGTAAAAAATTCTAACGTTTTTCATAGACTGCGACCTTGAAATTCAACAGATTTCCCCCATAATCAATAGGCTTTTTACCAACCTGATATATAACAATATCCCAAAGTTTCATTTAAATCGGATGCAAACTTTTGAGATATTGTCCGGAAACAACTTTTTTGTTAAAATTTCTAATGTTTTTCGTGGACTGTGACCTTGAAATTTGACGGATTTCCCCCAAAATCGATAGGCTTCTTACCATCCTGATATATAACAATATCCCAAAGTTTCATTTAAATCGGATGTAAACTTTTAGAATTATCATCCGAAACCAAATGTGGACGGACGAATGGACGGATGGAAGGACGGACGGACATGAGGACCACTATATACCCCCCGACTCTGTTGAGTGGGAGTATAAAAATGCCGTGTTTTATGAAGATGTGAAGTCATCTTCATTAAAAAAAGCTTCAGCATTAAGCTAAACCTGAAGTGGAACATTAGGACAGACGAAGGAATGAAAGGCAGAAAGGATAGAAATTTATTTCATGTTTTTTTTTTCATAACAAATACATTGTCATAGTAGAAGGTAAATTTTATAACAACTTATGGAAACTACTGATAAAATGTTATTCTATTCATAACATTAAGAGTGATATAGAAGGTCCAAGAGTGGTGTTAAAGGTACGTTTGTTTGCATTAAGGAAGCTTTATATAGAACAACATTTCTTTTTATGAAGAATACATATAGGGAAGCCAACACATAATCGTCAATTATAATCACAAATTACAATTAAAAATAATGTGTTGGGATGCCAACACAGAAGTCGCCCAAAATCCCCATGGATAGTATTGCGTTCCACACAGGACATTGAAATGTACCTACACATCAAATTTCATTAAAATCAGACGTTTAAAATTTGACGCGTTTTTGGTGGCCATTTTGAAACGCCAGGTGGGAAAAATAATTCCAAATTTAGATTTTCACTCGGGACACTTAAATCCACCTCCACACCAAATTTTGTTGCAATCGGAGCACGTTAAATGTCATCGAGATCGCATAATGTTGAAAATTATACACGTTTTTGGCGGCCATTTTGAAACCCGACTTCGGAGAACAAATTTAAAGGTAGCGTTTTACTCGAAATACTAACGTCTACCTCCATACTAAATTTCGTTGAATTCGGACCACGGGAAAATTTTTGACATTTTTGGGTGGGTGTCATCAAGTTGCGGCCATTTTGAAATGGCGGCCATTATCAAAATTCTGACTATTGACTGCACCCCTCCATATGTCGATCTACAACTGTGCCAAGCTTCATTTGATTCTATTAAGGCGTCTCTGAGAAATGTGGCGGACAAGTTCACGGTCTAGAAAAAGTGGAAACCGAAATAATAATAATAATTAAAAATAATGTGTTGGGATGCCAACACAGAAGTCGGCAAAATCCCCATGGATAGTATTGCGTTCCACTCAGGACATTGAAATGTACCTACACATCAAATTTCATTAAAATCAGACAACGTTTAAAATTTGACGCGTTTTTGGTGGCCATTTTGAAACGCAAGGTGGGAAAAATAATTCCAAATTTAGATTTTCACTCGGGACACTTAAATCCACCTCCACACCAAATTTTGTTGCAATCGGAGCACGTTAAATGTCATCGAGATCGCATAACGTTGAAAACTATACACGTTTTTGGCGACCATTTTGAAACCCGACTTCGGAGAAAAAATTTAAAGGTAGCGTTTCACTCGAAATACTCACGTCTACCTCCATACTAAATATCGTTGAATTCGGACCACGGGAAAATTTTTGACATTTTTGGGTGGGGGTCGTCAAGTGGCGGCCATTTTGAAATGGCGGCCATTATCAAAATTCTGACTATTGACTGCAACCCCCCCCCCCCATATGTCGATCTACAACTGTGCCAAGTTTCATTTGATTCTATTAAGGCGTCTCTGAGAAATGTGGCGGACAAGTTCACGGTCTAGAAAAAGTGGAAACCGAAATAATAACAATAATTAAAAATAATGTGTTGGGATGCCAACACAGAAGTCGCCCAAAATCCCCATGGATAGTATTGCGTTCCACTCAGGACATTAAGATGTACCTACATATCAAATTTCATTCAAATCGGACAACGTTTAAAATTTGCCGCGTTTTTGGCGGCCATTTTGAAACGCCAGGTGGGGAAAAAAAATTCTGAATTTGGATTTCCACTCGATACACTTAAATCCACCTCCACACCAAATTTTGTTGCAATAGGAGCACGTTAAATGTCATCGAGATCGCATAACGTTGAAAATTATACACGTTTTTGGCGGCCATTTTGAAACCCGACGTTGGAGGAAAAATTTAAAGGTAGCCTTTCACTCGAAATACTAACATCTGCCTCCATACCAAATTTTGTTGAATTCGGACCACGGGAAAATTTTTGCCATTTTTGGGTGGGTGTCGTCAAGTGGCGGACATTTTGAAATGGCGGCCATTATCAAAATTCTGACTATTGACTGCACCCCTCCATATGTCGATCTACAACTGTGCCAAGTTTCATTAGATTCTATTAAGGCGTCTCTGAGAAATGTGTCGGAGAAGTTCACGGTCTAGAAAAAGTGGAAACGGAAATAAATAATAGTAAAAATAATAATAATAATAATAATAATTAGAAACGGTGCAAAAACAAAAGTCGCCAAAACTTCGTTTTGGGCGACTTAATAATAATAATAATAATAATAAGAAACGGTGCAAAAACAATAAGTCGCCAAAACTTCGTTTTGGGCGACTTAATAAGAAAGTCCTGCGGAACCCAATACGAATTGTGTATAAGACAAAAATATATATCTTTAGAGAGGCTCTATAGAAACAACTAATATTAAAATAAAACAGTACCCAGTCTATAGGGAAGCCCTACAGATTGGGGCCCTGCTGTAGAGAAGCCCTACAAAAAATCTAACGTAAAAATGGCGGAATGTAATATGAACCTTGGAGCTCATCTGACCAGTTCAACTCGCATCCTGCAACAAAAAAACAAGCAAAAAGAGGCTAAAAGCAGGTAGTTACACGCCCAAAATGTGACATTGTCTTGAATCCAGATCAACACTGCATGCAATGCTGTGCATGTGAGGTTAACTTCTGTACGAATTGCACAAATATATCGCCAACACTGGCACTTGCACTCAAGGAAGACATGACACAAAATTTAAAATGGACTTGTAATGTGTGTAAACAAAACTTTCCTTGCATGACAAGCCTATCACAACAGCACAAAACCATTGATGAACAAGTGTGGACACAGAAAAATGTCTCGCCTGCTTTCCGCATCAGTAATGAAAAAAATGATGTCATAAGCATTATGTAAATAGCATTATATTGTTATCATTTAAAATATGCAATGCATGGTTACAGAGAAACGGACCATATCCAAAAATGTTAATTTAGTCACTGGACCGTCATCCTAACAAGTCATGGTTTCTGTGTGGACACATTAGGACACAGAAACCCTGAGGATGCTGGACTGTGAAATTGAGGTCATGGTCAGTTGAAACCTACTAAACACTAATGTACTAATCATAAGCAATCTATATAAAAAATATGGTCATCCTACCATGCATGGTTACAGAGGAACTGCCCTAGTACAAAAACTTTAACGTAGTCGCTGGACCGTGAAATTGAAGTCAAGGTCTGGTGACACCTACCAGACAGTCAAGTACTATTCATCAGCAACCTATATGCCAAATATTGTCATCCTACCATGCGTGGTTACAGAAGAACTGCCGTAATCCAAAAACTTTAAAGTAGTCGCTGGACCATGAAATTGAGGTCAAGGTCAGGTGACAGGTGACTGACTGGCAAGTCCTCAACATAATCTACCACTGGACCAAATTTGATGGACCTAGGGCTTAGGCTTACAAAGATATGAAGCAAGATGTCCAAGTGTTTACGCCGCCACCACTGGAGTCCCATACATGTGTCTCGCCTCCAGCGACTATCGTCGCAGGTGAGACAAAAAATAGACAACAAAATAAATAGAATTGAAAAGCAACTAGAAGGTAAAGATGCAGACATTGAAGTTAAAGTCAAATCCGAAATTACATCATTAAGAGTATGTTTAGCTAATGAAATGAAGGAAGAAATCAAAGCCTCACTTCAAGACGATGTATAAAATGAGTTGTACGAAATTGAAGACCAAAGACAAAGAGTATTAAACATCATCATTTTTAATATTCCTGAGTGCACAAGCAAAAACAACAATGATAGAAAAAAATATGACTGCCAAACCTTCGTAGAGTTGTGTGAAAGTACAGGTGTGCAGAGTCCGGACCTAAAAGTAGCTTTCAGACTTGGGAAATATAAAGACAAAAACAAGAGAAACCTGAAAATATTGAACAACAAAACACAGGAAAGAAATACTTGACAATGCATCAAAAATTAAACAACTACCCAGCTCCCACCCACTAGCTAGATGTATAATTGTAAAAGACCTGACACCAAGACAAAGAATTAAATAAATTGTTTGTTTGAAGAATGATGTTCAATGCCACTTTCAGCAACTTTTCAGCTATATCATGGCATCCAGTCTTTATTGGGGGAGGAAGCCGGAGTACCCAGAGAAAGAATTAAATAAAAAGAGAAGATAGAGAAATAAGTACACTAAAACAAATAAACAGACTGAATACATGTACAATGAGGAGCCAATATGTGATGTTGCTGAGGACACCACCTCGGCAATATGTACCATACAAAATGTCCATCTGACAAATCATGACGAGATGGACCTCTCTTATCAACTATCCCAACCCCTTCTAGCACCAATAAAAATACTCAAAAAGGGAACTATATTTATGCTACCAGATTTACATGCAACTGGAGATAAAGGGGACAAAACAGTCACAGGGGCCATGGGCAGGAAAAGAGATGGCACTAACCCAAACACCTAAATGCCGACAGTCTTTTAAACAAGCTGGATGAACTACAGGCACTGGCATCATGTAACCAGTATGCCATTATAACTATTAGTGAGATTTTCACAAAAAATAGTAAGGAAGATGTTAATGAAGTTATATGGAAATTACTAGGATACACTACTAGAATTTAGTGGGTGCATAATATATACCAAAGAAACATTAAAAACATTTCAGTTGAAAAATAGCAAAGAAAACCAACCGAACAACAAGAGTCAAAAGTCAAGGGGACAGTTACAAATCCAGATATAGACAAACGCAACACAAAAAACAGAAAGAGAGTAACACGAAATTGCACAAAAACTATGTTGAGCACCTGCAAGGTCAAAAGCTTCTTATATCATGTATATATAGAAGCCCCAGCGCAAACTCTATATATATTCAATGTATTGAAGAGTTAAACGATATACTAAAACGAAATAAACACCTCAACATAAAATTCTACTGCATGTTATACATGGGTGACTTCAATTTCAAGGAGGTAAACTGGCATTTACTAAGTACAAATGCTGGGCAAGACCACCTAGCAAGTAAATTTGTAGAAATAGTCCAAGTATCATTCCAATCAAAATGTTAAATAGCAGGTGCACAATGGCACTAAGTAACACAGATTCTGTTAAAGTTTTATCAAAGCCCAATCAGTGGTGTAGTAGTTGAGCATAACAAAAAGTGTAACAGACGGACAGACACCCCTATCACAATATACCCCCTGCTAGGTATAATAAACATCATTCTACTCCCATTAAATAGAAAAAAATCGCAAAAGTCTGAAATGGCCGGGTTGCGAAGCAAGTGCCTTAATAAATAGGAATGATTTACAATTTATTGGAAATAGGTTTTGGGTTTGTGTAAAAAAAAATGTAATACACAAAATAGGCACCATCTTATGCAAATGTTCTCCAAAATGACTTAGTTCCAAAGTCTGGAAAATTAGGAAAAAAATCCTCAAACAGTTCCAGAATAGCAAGTGCACAACTTCAATACATGTGCAATCTTTCTGTGAAGTTCAGAGAGCTGGGTTGAAAACTGTAGTAGTTACACAAAATAGGTACCATCTTCTGCAAATGTTCTGAAAAATAACTAAGTTCCCAGGTCTGGAAAATTATGAAAAAATCCTGGAACACTTCCATAATTGCAGGTGTACAACTTTGCAATCTTTCTGTTTCACCCTCCCCCCCTACCCCCCCCCCCCTTTTCTGACTTACAATACTATAACCTTGGTTTGCACTTTGTAGATTTGAACAAAAGAATGAGTCCTTATGTAAACAATATGGCATTAGACAACACTAGTCCACCTTGAAATTAATTGTGAACATTAACATGGTATTTGTAACAGTGCATTTTTAGTTTCTATTAAAAAACTTGCATATTCAGAAAATACTTCATTGATGACTGGTATGTACGTTTTTACAGTTAATGATGTGTGCAGGGTACCAGTCACCCCCTTTTGTAAATAAAGTCGCATAAATATTGTCAGGTTAACTATTCTTATTCTAGTCTCCTTAATTGTCTTACCTGCACAGGGAAAAACTGTAAAGGATTTCCATTATCTTTGAATGTAAAATGTCCCAATATTTTTCCCATTGATTCCTTGTTCAAACCCTAAAATGTGTAACAATGTAATATTTTTACTCTTGATGATGTATTGTTATTAATGAAAGAAGTAGGCCCATGTCATAATTAGTTGTAAAACATCTGTTTATTACAAAATGTTTTAAATTTAATGTAAAACATCTGTTTTAATAGTCTGTGTGGACAAAATGGACTAGTTCAGGACAATGGAACTTTACTACAGCATTAAAATAATGTTAGATATGATATGTATAAACTGAAAACTGTTTAAAATGTCTGAATCTGAATACCTCACAACTTACCAGAACCATAAAATCTTTAGGAGCATTTGATATTTTACCATCTGGAGAAAGTGATTTAGGAATATGTTCCAGAGTAAATCCTGTTGGTTTGATGACTACAGCCAGTTCTATAACTAAGTAGCCCTGAGCTCCTTGGAATGCCCAACAGTTTCCGGGATAAACCTCAGGCTGAAATAACATAATATTTTCAAGAAAACAACATATAATAAACTAATATTGTTTTTTCAAGTTGGACAGTTTACTCTCAGTTTTCAAATATGCTGACCATCACAAGATTTTTTAAGTTTTTGAGATGTTTTGAATATAAATCTGAATTTTTTGCAGTATAATGCTTAAAAGCTATACAGACAAAACACAAAACATTTTGATTTTAAGTGCCAGTTAATATAACAATTTCACACTGTGACTATATAAACAATTCACATGTCAACCAATTATGATGACATACTTGAAAACACAATATGTGATAATTTGATGAGACATAATGATATTATGCTATAAACACTGTACATAATAGAAGAAATGGTTGATCCCTAATGAACTGATGTTGGATGAATTCATTAGTATATCAATTTACCTGTATGGCAGTTCTTGAAGGTTTTGTTGCATAACCAACAGGAATCATCCCAAATAAATAATAAAATTTATTTGGTGCACTCTTTGGGTGACTGTCTATTATAGTTCCCCCTGGTGGTAATAAAGCTTATATACTATTTCACACAACTGAATTACATAAGATTAGAGGAAAATTTTTTTATTATTAGCGACATTGTCCTTGCTTGTTTGTTTGATTTGGCATTCAATTTCAATAACACATTAATAGTCGAAATACAATGACCTGTCAGGTATTTTTTACCCTTTGGCCAATTATAGTTCTGAATACAGATAACAGCTGTTTAGAAAACTGCTTCAATCTATTCTTTTTAAAACTCTTCGTCAGTAATGGCTGGACATTTAAATTGCAGCTACTCTAGAACGAATAATCGTAACCTCGCTTTTTTTGGTGAGGGTACGAATTTAGTCCCATTACTCGTAATGTAGCAGAGCAGGAGTGAATCACTCGATCCCGGCACTGTGATGTCCAAAAGAAGTTGCATATACTATCAGACGTGGTCAATCTTGATATCTTTCGACAGTGTCACCATTTTTGTATCGGTTTCACGTTTAAAATGATCATTATTGATACGTGATGATAGTTGTTGCCGTTTTTAATAACCCGCTATGAGTTGTGTATTAATTGACATTCGTGTCTCTTTTTGATTACGTTTACTACATGAAAAACATTGAGAAACCCTAAACTAAATGGCGTGTTGCATCTTGGGTAATACATATGCAAATTACTGGATTCTTACTAGGGAATGGTTGTTATAGTATGCAAATTAGCACGTTTATAATAAAATTAAGTCACATTATCCATATACGGAAAAATGATCAACAAAGCATTTTCCACATGCATCTTCAAAGACGAAAAAAAGAAATTTCTTTAATAAAAAAAATTGCTTCCCGTTAGTTACGGACTGTATAAAGCTTTAATAACCTAAAGAAGATGAATATTATTTTTGAATTTTGTATAAATAGACCGAAGTTAGAATTTTTCATTTGCAACATTACAAGCAATAGGACTGAATTCTGCCGTTAATCCTACAAATCACAAAACTAACTTTGGATTATAATGGCAGTAAAATTCGACCCACAGCTACTAATGCGTGACTCAGGTAAGTTTTAGATTCATACTAAAGCATATTGTCAGAGTGTTTAATGTTAAAGTAAGTAAAAAATTTATTTCACCTGAGTCACACATGAATAGCTGCAATTTAATTGTGGATCCGCTCTTTCTGATGAAGAGCTTGAAAGAAAACAGATTGAAGCAGTTTTCTAAACAGCTGTTATCTATTTTTGGAATTGATTGAGCAATAGGTAGAAAATACCTGACAGGTCATTGTATTTTGACTAAATAAGAAAGGATACTGTGAAACATATAACCATCTATAAAGAGTTTCATGTGATATATCTATGCAATCACTTCATTTGATATAGAATAAAGGTTCCTTATCTGCCGGTTACAACAAAACTATGACAATAACTTTAAATCTTTTCAAACCATGATCAGCAATTTTTAACAAAAATGAACACTGGTGTTTTTTAATGACATGATTTTAGATGTGTCTGGTATTCATCATTGCTATTCTGGGGCCCTTCTGCATACTTATTTCCATGCAAAGAGAAATTTATGAACATCTCTGAAATATGTTGACATCTGGCACATAGAGAGTATATATTTTTCCAAAAAAAGTTATATTTGTATATACAAATTTCTTAAGTGAATGGATATGTTTAAAGCTAACACTTATGAAATCACATTGCAAATTTTGATCCATGACAGTAAATAACCAAATGCATAACATACCTGCAGATTCTAATGCAAAGTCTGGTAATCCGATTCTATCGGCACTATAAAGTTCTATTTCTTTGTTAATAATTGTCTTAATAAGCTGAAAAGATTCATTTACATTGTGTCCAATACAGTTAATTCATAAATAAAACTTTTAATCAACAAGTAAATCTGTGAGCAAATGCCTCACTAGGGATATCCCTGCTTTCACAAAAAGTATTTGGTAAACAGGAAGTAGATAACCAAGAAGCATAAAATCGCTATATGGGGCCTCGGTGGCCAAGAGGTTAAGGTATTTCATCTACTTTGATCACATGTTCTGTCAAAACTGAGATTGCGGGTTCGATTCTCACTGCAGGCAGAGTACTCTTGTACTCAACTCCAACTTAATTGACAAGGATTGCCAGTTTTCCTACTGCAGGTCGGGGGTTTTCTCCAGGTATTCCAGCTTCCTCCCCCAATGAAAACAAGACGCCGTGATATAGCTGAAAAATTGCAGAAAGTGGCATTAAAAACCATCAAACAAACAAAACAACAAACATAAAATCGCTATATACCATATGGTACTATAGGATAAGCAATATGCAAAATATTAGGCTTCTGCATCCTATAGTTGCTTAGAAAACTACCACAGAAATTTTTTATGTGGATGGAATGAACAGATGAGTGAAGGAAAGGATATAGGTAAAACAGTATACCCCTCTCTACTTTGAAGCGCAAATTTCAGAAAATTTCTATCCTAAAGCAGTACAAAAAATAAAATAAACACTTCTTCTTAAAATCTGGCTAAAGTGACGGGTTACTAATTTAAAGTGGTGTACGAGATCTAGGGAGTCCGAAAATATGGGATTGTAGTAAACCAACATATATACATAAGGTAAAACATAAAAAATATGTTTGCTGGCCTTACTCTGACCCACAATTTTTTGACTGATTAGTGGCAAATTCTTTTATTATGGCCGATGCAAAAAAAGAGAGGGGTACAATGTTTTTGATGAGTCCATCAATCTGTCCATCAGTCAGTCCTATTCTTGTAGGCATAACTACTCTGTAACTACTGATCAGAATTTTATAAAACTTGGTAGGAATGAATGACACCATATGTAGAGGTGCATATTGACAGGAATAATGACACTTTTTTTCTTGAGAGTCCTATGATTGGACTTAACCAAGGCTTGAATCAGAACAAGTCAGATATGGGAAATATTTTTTACGAGTACTGATGATTTCAGTTTTCTTTTGTAGTATTCAAATGACACTGTATGAAATGTTATTGCATTCATTTTTGCATAAATAAACGAAATAAATTACGCTTGTACATGTTTCGTTTATATTTATTTTTCTGCAATTCCCATGCAGGAAGTTTATTGTGCTTTATAAGGAATGGAAACAAAACCGAAGAGAGTTAATGTATCTGCTTTAGTATATTGAATATAATGGTCAATTAAGCATTATGATTTAGTTCAAAAACAAAAAATTGATAATCAGAAAAACCTCCCAATAAACAAGAAGGAAGACAACCTAACGAGAAAAATAAAACTTTTACTGATTGTCATGAATTTTAGTGCTCCTATGAACGGAGTTATCATACAAGCAAATGAACATCCGGAACATAGTTTATATCTTTAAAAAAAGGCGGCATATATTGTGGCATGGTTTTCGTGTATTTATATGAGTCTTTTGTTTCCAATCGATGCAGAATAGAGTAATAAAAGGTACAAACATTTATATGTTCTTTACACGCTGATTGAAGCTAGATTCTAAAAGAAAATGAGATAATAACCTAGGGACACTCTGTCGGTTAAGGCTTGGATTGATAACCTTTTCAGGTGACAGGTGTTTAGCCAGGTGTGCATAATACTTTTATTATAACATAATTTACAATTTCTTAAATAATTCCCTTTGAAGATGGCATGGCCTATCAGTTGAACAATGATGAATCCACATCACTCATGAATTCTTTGTGCTAATTTTAATTGAAAATAACCGAGTGATTCAGAAAAGAAAAAGAAAATGACAGACATCGAACGCTCAGGTAAGAAAAATATGTGACAGCAACTATACTGACAACATAATACACTAGATAGTGATTACTATATGTTGACCTTGCTAAGCAGAAGAGATATATAGAGGTACCAAATTAGTTTGTCAACACACATGATGCACCAACATAGAGTTCACTTTACATAAGAATTACCTGCTTCAAAGTAGCTTTAAAATGTACCATATATATTTTCATTTCTTTTTCACTGAAATAAAATGAAACGACTAAGTGTATGCCGATAAGGATAAATGAGAATTATAACTGTATTTTGATTATCTATGACTGTGTTGTGCATACTCTGACAAGAATGACATAAGGCTGGAAGTGAACACTCTGATGAATACTTGGCCAGTTGGCTTACAAGGATATCTTGAAGAGGTACAACTCCACTTATTTTCAATTACCCAACCTCTAATAAACATTGTGACTGTTTCAATTAAGCATTATATTTTCAGAGAAAAGGCCCATTTTTTAACTGTTAAACAGCCATTATGAATTTCCAAATAAAATTACAAAAACCCTTTAATATTATAGGATTAAACACTGGGTTTTAACGACTCACTCACAAACTAAATGAAGTCCGAAGGACTTTATGTCAAGTTTGTGAGGAAGTCGCCGGAGTTTACACATTGATAATTTCATAAACCCAGTGTTTAATCCTTATAATTCTGTAAAATAATCGTTGCGATTTTTAAAAGGGCAAAAACAGCTATCGAAACCCATCTAGACTTCAAAACGTACCTAGGCCGGAAAGCGTAAGCATATGCAAAGCATAGTATCAAAGGAATCGCGGTTCGATAGATATTGAAAGGAAAAAAAAACAAAATGACACACTTAATTGTATTTATATTATATTTTATTTGAAATCTCAATCGATTTAATTCGAAATCATTGCGGCAGAGAAAACATTGTCCCTGACGATACGCTTGGAGGACGCCATCTTGTTTATATTGGATACTGAAAGTAGTCCGCTAAGAGGAAATATCGATATATAAATTATCTGAGATGACGCCATTAAAGTGTGTTTATCCAATCAAAACACTTAATATAAATAAATTACAGCATGAATAGAATTATACTCGTATAAATTATTGTCTGATCATCTTTGCAGTTCCTGAGAAGCCTTCTGAACATTTTCACAGAGCATCCCATATAAAACCGAGTCCTGCATTATGAACTTCCAATCAGAATAAACAAGTGTGGACACAGAAAGATGTCTCGCATGAATTCCGCATCAGTAATGAAAAAAATTACGTCATAAGCATTACGTAAATAGCATTAAATTGTTATCATTTAAAATATACAATGCATGGTTACATAGAAACGGACCTAATCGTAAAACTTTAACTTAGTCACTGGACCATAAAATGGAGGTCATGGTCAGTTGAAACCTACGAGACAGTCATGTACTAATCATTAGCAATCTATATACCAAATACTTTCATCCTACCATGCATGGTAATAGAGGAAGTGATCTAATACAAAAACGTAAACGTAGTCACTGGACCATGAAATTGAGGTCAAGGTCAGGTGACACCTACCAGGCAGTCATGTACTATTCATCAGCAACCTATATACCAAATATTGTCATTCTACCATGCGTGGTTACAGAGGAACTGCCGTAACCAAAAAACTTTAACGTAGTCGCTGGACCGTGAAATTGAGGTCAAGGTCAGGTGACACCTACCAGACAGTCATGTACTAGCCATCACCAACCTATATACCAAATATTGTCATCCTACCATCCGTGGTTACAGAGGAACTGCCGTAACCCAAAAACTTTAACGTAGTTGCTGGACCGTGAAATTGAGGTCAGCGTCAGGTGACACCTACCAGACAGTCATTTACTAGTCATCAGCAACCTATATACCAAATATTGTCATCCTACCATGTGTGGTTACAGAGGAACTGCCGTAAACCCAAAACTTTAATGTAGTCGCTGGACCGTGAAATTGAGGTCAAGGTCAGGTGACACCTACCAGACAGTCATGTACTAGTCATCAGCAACCTATATACCAAATATTGTCATCCTTCCATGCATGGTTATAGAGGAACTGCCGTAACCCAAAAACTTTAACGTAGTCACTGGACCGTGAAATTGAGGTCAAGGTCAGGTGACACCTACCAGACAGTCATGTACTAGTCATCAGCAACATATATACCAAATATTGTCATCCTACCATGCATGGTTACAGAGGAACTGCCGTAACCCAAAAACTTTAACGTAGTCGCTGGACCGTGAAATTGAGGTCAAGGTCAGGTGACACCTACCAGACAGTCATGTACTAGTCATTAGCAACCTATATACCAAATATTGTCATCCTACCATGCGTGGTTACAGAGGAACTGCCGTAACCCAAAAACTTTAACGTAGTCGCTGGACCGTGAAATTGAGGTCAAGGTCAGGTGACAGGTGACTGACTGGCAAGTACTCATCATAAGCTACCTCAGGACCAAATTTGATGGACCTAGGGCTTGGGCTTACAAAGATATGAAGCAAGATGTCCAAGTGTTTACGCCGCCGCCGCCGCCGGATTCCCATACATATGTCTCGCCTCCAGCGACTATCGTCGCAGGCGAGACAAAAACAGAAAGTTCATAAAGGACCATACAATGAGCAATTAAAAAAAATTTGTTCAATGGTCATACAAGAAGCCTTCTGAAACATTATTCCAACATGTATATATGTTAAAGTCTTGTATTGTTATAACAAAATACATAATTCTTACTATATAGTATGGCTTAATTAGCTTTGCAGTTTCTAAACAGAAAGCATTTTCAACCAGATCATGCAGTACTTTTTAATTTCTGATCTTAATAAAAAGCTTTTTTTTCATAGAGGACCATCCAATACACACATCAATTTTAATTGGCCCAGTAGTTTTAGATTAAAATGTCAAAGTTTACAATGACAGTGACTGTCCATTGATGCTTTTTTATGTAATTAACCAGACAAACTGCATTATTTGTTTTTTTTTATTATGTTCACCCTGTTGTCATGTCATAAAAAATTTACCTAAGACACTTGGGTACCTCCCTGTCTTGTGGAATCTGAAAAAGAGAGAATTGTTTTTTAAGTAATGACTTACATGTATATTTAAAAATATTCTAAAAATGATTTAATAGTGTATCGGGAAACATGAAATTAATCACACTATTTCTTATAACTAGACGCTTAGTCATATACTTATGCAGGCAACTGTGCCTTAATTACTGCTCAAGTGCGAGTTCGTAACAGATTTTTTTTTAAAAGTGAACAATAAAACAGGAATTATTATTATTATATTATTAACTGATCTTAACAGAACAATGCTTTTCTAACTTTTAGTAAAATAAATTCTACAAAGAAAAATAATCTGATTTCCAATCAAACATAAGCAGGGGCTTTTAAGTGACTGTATGACATGCTTTTTGGAAGACTGAACTAAATATTCCTTCAAAATTAATTCTTTCAAGGGATTCAGAAAAAAAACATAAAAGCCTAAGACAACCCCTGAATAGTTTGGTCTAAATGTATGAAACTATTTTTGCATATAACCATTTAGTTTGTATTTCAAAAAGAGTTCTATGTAAAACTATCTTAATATCAAAAGAACTTTAGAAAATTTAAAATAAATACACATTAATACATACATTCTGTGTAGGTACAACTACCTGTATCACGTCTAGACGGTTGTGTACATTCATCACTACGAGACGTGCAGCGTCAAGTTGTGATGCGAACGCAAGTAACTGTCAAGATGTGATACAGTTTGTTGTACCACTCTTAAATGTATGTAATAATTTTATCTAAAATTAGGAAGTATAAAAAGGGCAGAACAAAACTGGATGTTAAACATTTAACATGCAACAAAGCATTTGTTTATAAAATATTGTCCCTAACGTTAAACATATTATGACGTCATATTTCATTCATAGAATGACAGACATTCACCAAATCATTGGTTATATTCAATTCATTTTGACATCAGAAAGTAGTTCCGACAAAATTACATCTTGTATCACCTATAGAGATAATACAAGGTTTTGTATCACACGGGTCGTATCAATTGCTAATTTTTCAGATTTTGACAAAATACATACCCAATTTCAGATAAATATAGATATCTAAAATTTCAAGAACCTTGCCACACGACAATTGTGGGAACATGCAAATGTCTCGCCTGCGTTCTGCATCAGTAACGAAAAAAATGACGTCATAAGCATTACGTAAATAGCATTAAAATGTTATCATTTAAAATATACAATGCATGGTTACACAGAAATGGACCTAATCCAAAAAAATTAATGTAGTCATTGGACCGTGAAATGGAGGTCAAGGTCTGGGGACACCTACCAGACAGTCTTGTACTCTTCATCAGCAACCTATATACAAAATATTGTTATCCTACCATGCATGGTTACAGAGGAACTGCTCTAATACAAATCTTAAACGTAGTCACTGGACCATGAAATTGAGGTCAAGGTAAGTTGACAGATGACTGACTGGAAAGTACTCATCATAAGCTACCACTGGACCAAATTTGATGGACCTAGGGCTTAGGCTTACAAAGATATGAAGCAAGATGTCCAAGTGTTTACGCCGCCACCGCCTCCGAATTCCCATATATATGTCTCGCCTCCAGCAACTATCGTCGCAGGCGAAACAAAAAAGTAAAATTCTGTCTTTAGTAAATCATACATAAAACCTTGGCTTCCACATATGCCTACAGATATGTTGTTTTAGTTTATGACAATAAATTTTTTCTACTAAAGAACTAAAATGCAAATTATGCTACAGAGAAGAACAGGTTTATAGTATCCTAGATTTTCTGACCAGCAACATATTTGTAACATTAGAGGATGTGCTTTTCAGCAGACAATCAAATTCCAATGGGTACAAACTGTGCCCCACTCCTTGAAAACTTGTTCTTATAAAACTGAATTTCTTTGACGTCTTATTACAGACAAAAAGATACCAGTAGCTAGGTCCTTTAATTTTTTATATAGATACAGCAAATTTTACCCTCAATTTGCTGAGTGGCTTCCGTTAATATATCCTTTGGAAATCATAGAAACAGCTTCATCTACATCATTTTTAGACACCTTCAATATGTTTGTTTGTTTGATGGTGTTTAACGCCACTTTCAGCAATTTTTCAGCTATATCATGGCGTCCAGTTTTTATTGGTGGAGAAAGCCGGAGTACACGGAGAAAACCCTCGACCTACGGTAGGAAAACTGGCAATCCTTGTCAATTAAGATTGGAGTCGAGTACACCCTGCCAGCAGTGAGAATCGAACCCGCAATCTCAGTGTTGACAGACCCCGTGATCAATAGTAGACAAACTACCTTGACCACTCGGCCACCGAGGCCCCTACCTTGAATACGATACCAACGGTTATCTTAGCATAAGAATTAACGATAAAGGATACTTTTTAATTTCAAAATAAATTTTCCTCGCCTATGCAGCAATATTCCAGCTTCTCCTGCATACGGTGTCTACATTTCTCAATTGATCAGGTATGCAAGAGCTTGCAGTGAGTATACTCATTTTTCCAAACCTCACCTATTTCTTCGGGATAAACATTTAAAACAAGGTTACAAGAAAAAATGCCTTCATTGCGCTTTTAATAAGTTTTACTAGTCCTTGTCAAAAAATATTCTATCTCGTTTGAAAAATAGTTGCAGATCTATATAGTTTTTTAATTTTTGAATTCAGAATACAATGAATGTACTACAATGATTGTTGGATACACCTATTAGCGACTAGTGGTATACAATACCCATCTATTTTAAACAACTCACATTCTACAGTAATAGAAGTGAGAGGTTTGGTATACCATAAAACCTGGTTAAACCCAACATTTCTTATGAAATGCCTGTACCAAGTCAGGACCATCGCTGTAGCTACTTTATTTTTGGTTGTAGGTTCTGGAAATTGCCTGTTTTCTCCGATTTCGATTTGTGGATTGTCTTTTTTGATAGTTTGATTGGTGTTCATTAATTTGTTGTTACCTCAATCTTATTAAAATTTACATCTTTCACTTGCTCCCCCCTTTTGCTATGGTCGCTGCGTGTACCGCAGCGACCAATAACAAAAATGGGGGAGCAAGTGAAAGATGTAATTTTAATTAGATTGTTGTTACCTTCATTTACATCCAAAACTTAAAATAATTACAGAGTAACATTATACCATATAACAATTAAATCTGACAACTGTTTCTTCCCATCAAAACCAATATAAACTTCACAAGATAAGGACAAAATCCATAAAAAAGGAAAAAAAAAGAGCAACAAGTGCTGATTGTGATTGCAAGCAAGTCACAAAAAAATCCCCTCCCGTGCCCACTTTTGTCACAATTCGGACAACTTTTCAATTTTCGCACTTTGGCGGCCATTTTGAATATGGCGGCCATCTTGGACTTTGGCAGCCATCTTGGATTTGTTCGACATGTTGTTCGTAATATCAATATTGACCTAAATGCCAATTTTTGTTGAAATCAGACAACTTTTCAATATTCGCACTTTGGCAGCCATTTTGAATATGACAGCCATCTTGGATTTGTTCGAAAGTGTCGCCATGTTGTTCGTAATATCAATATTGACCTAAATGCCAATTTTCGTTGAAATCAGACAACTTTTCAATTTTCGCACTTTGGCGGCCATTTTGAATATGGCGGCCATCTTGGACTTTGGCGGCCATCTTGGATTTGTTCAAACATGTCACCATGTTGTTCGTAATATCAATATTCACCTAAATGCCAATTTTCGTTGAAATCGGACAACTTTTCAATTTTCGCACTTTGGAGGCCATTTTGAATATGGCGGCCATCTTGGACTTTGGCGGCCATCTTTGATTTGTTCGAACATGTCACCATGTTGTTCGTAATATCAATATTGACCTAAATGCCAATTTTCGTTGAAATCGGACAACTTTTCAATTTTCGCACTTTGGCGGCCATTTTGAATATGGTGGCCATCTTGGATTTTTCGGAAAATGGTCCCATATTGTCCGGGACCTTAATATTGACCTATAAACCTATTTTGGTTCATATCCATATTGTTTGTGATTTTTTATGATTAATTTTGTATTTTTTTCAAATTCAAAATGGCCGCCAATCCAAGATGGCCGCCATTTTCAAAATTTCGAAATCGGAAACAACATTTCCTAGTGGTGACCTATCTTTCTGGTAAGTTTCATTGACCTATGTCTTTTCGTCTTCGAGAAATCCTACGGACAAAGTTAGGTCCAGAAGAAGAAGAAGAAGAAGAAGAAGAATAATAACAAGTGCTGATTGTGATTGCAAGCAAGTCACAAAAAAATCCCCTCCCGTGCCCACTTTTGTCACAATTCGGACAACTTTTCAATTTTCGCACTTTGGCGGCCATTTTGAATATGGCGGCCATCTTGGACTTTGGCAGCCATCTTGGATTTGTTCGACATGTTGTTCGTAATATCAATATTGACCTAAATGCCAATTTTTGTTGAAATCAGACAACTTTTCAATATTCGCACTTTGGCAGCCATTTTGAATATGACAGCCATCTTGGATTTGTTCGAAAGTGTCGCCATGTTGTTCGTAATATCAATATTGACCTAAATGCCAATTTTCGTTGAAATCGGACAACTTTTCAATTTTCGCACTTTGGCGGCCATTTTGAATATGGCGGCCATCTTGGACTTTGGCGGCCATCTTGGATTTGTTCAAACATGTCACCATGTTGTTCGTAATATCAATATTCACCTAAATGCCAATTTTCGTTGAAATCGGACAACTTTTCAATTTTCGCACTTTGGAGGCCATTTTGAATATGGCGGCCATCTTGGACTTTGGCGGCCATTTTTGATTTGTTCGAACATGTCACCATGTTGTTCGTAATATCAATATTGACCTAAATGCCAATTTTCGTTGAAATCGGACAACTTTTCAATTTTCGCACTTTGGCGGCCATTTTGAATATGGTGGCCATCTTGGATTTTTCGGAAAATGGTCCCATATTGTCCGGGACCTTAATATTGACCTATTAACCTATTTTGGTTCATATCCATATTGTTTGTGATTTTTTATGATTAATTTTGTATTTTTTTCAAATTCAAAATAGCCGCCAATCCAAGATGGCCGCCATTTTCAAAATGTCGAAATCGGAAACAACATTTCCTAGTGGTGACCTATCTTTCTGGTAAGTTTCATTGACCTATGTCTTTTCGTCTTCGAGAAATCCTACGGACAAAGTTAGGTCCAGAAGAAGAAGAAGAAGAAGAAGAAGAAGAAGAATAATAATAATAATAACAAGTGCTGATTGTGATTGCAAGCAAGTCACAAAAAAATCCCCTCCCGTGCCCACTTATGTCACAATTCGGACAACTTTTCAATTTTCGCACTTTGGCGGCCATTTTGAATATGGCGGCCATCTTGGACTTTGGAAGCCATCTTGGATTTGTTCGACATGTTGTTCGTAATATCAATATTGACCTAAATGCCAATTTTTGTTGAAATCAGACAACTTTTCAATATTCGCACTTTGGCAGCCATTTTGAATATGACAGCCATCTTGGATTTGTTCGAAAGTGTCGCCATGTTGTTCGTAATATCAATATTGACCTAAATGCCAATTTTCGTTGAAATCGGACAACTTTTCAATTTTCGCACTTTGGCGGCCATTTTGAATATGGCGGCCATCTTGGACTTTGGCGGCCATCTTGGATTTGTTCAAACATGTCACCATGTTGTTCGTAATATCAATATTCACCTAAATGCCAATTTTCGTTGAAATCGGACAACTTTTCAATTTTCGCACTTTGGAGGCCATTTTGAATATGGCGGCCATCTTGGACTTTGGCGGCCATCTTTGATTTGTTCGAACATGTCACCATGTTGTTCGTAATATCAATATTGACCTAAATGCCAATTTTCGTTGAAATCGGACAACTTTTCAATTTTCGCACTTTGGCGGCCATTTTGAATATGGTGGCCATCTTGGATTTTTCGGAAAATGGTCCCATATTGTCCGGGACTTTAATATTGACCTATAAACCTATTTTGGTTCATATCCATATTGTTTGTGATTTTTTATGATTAATTTTGTATTTTTTCAAATTCAAAATGGCCGCCAATCCAAGATGGCCGCCATTTTCAAAATTTCGAAATCGGAAACAACATTTCCTAGTGGTGACCTATCTTTCTGGTAAGTTTCATTGACCTATGTCTTTTCGTCTTCGAGAAATCCTACGGACAAAGTTAGGTCCAGAAGAAGAAGAAGAAGAAGAAGAAGAAGAAGAAGAAGAAGAAGAAGAAGAAGAAGAAGAAGAAGAAGAAGAAGAAGAAGAATAATAAGAAACGGTGCAAAAACAATAAATACCCGACACTTCGTGGTCGGGGATTTAATAATAAGAAACGGTGCAAAAACAATAAATCCCCGACACTTCGTGGTCGGGGATTTAATAACTTGTAAATCAGGCAAGAGAATTGCTTTAGACCTTTATTTGCCAATCATTTATGCAGTTTTTCTCTTCCTGTTATAGGTTTTAAGAAGAGAGATAGAAATGCAAAAAAAAACAAAAATGACAAATGACAATTTCAGTTATGCTGGTATTGATAGAAAATTTAAGCAAAGCTTATTTCTAATTGGTTCAATGGCCTAACAGTTGCCAACAAAACCCAACCACCCCCCCCCCCCCAACCGCCAATAAAAAAAAACCATGAGAATTGATGAAAAAGTAATAAAAGTTTCAACAAATTGCCAAAAGAGGAGAAAGACAAACATATACCAATATGACACTATTCCTAACAAGGGGTAGTTATCAATAGGCCTACATGTATCTTTGAAAAACAGGAATTCTGGGGTCTATAGCGATTATGTGCAGAAAAGTATATAACTAAATACTTATATGTATGCTGTTTATAGGAAGTCAGCCATTGCATAAAAAATCTTAATTTTCAATTCATTGTCAAGGACCAACGTGGCATATAACAAAATACTGATTTCAAACCAGTCATTTGGAATAAGAAGAATGTTGATTAGTTTTGAAATTCTATATGTAGACAACACTGTAACATAAATCTGACAACTAACAAAGGCTGTTTTTTATGGTCATAGTACTTATTACTTTCTTGCATTGACATAGTACAAATAGAACGTTTGTTACTCAAACGTTTTAAATATTGTCACTGAATAATATATAAATGTAGTATTAATCTACAGACAAAACTGACAAGGCTTAGAAACTGGAATAATGATTGGCTTTCATTGTTTTTAAGTCAATGAACTAATAATATTTATATTTTATACTACTAGTTTATACTACAACTCATCTTAACACACAGTCTCTGAGAAAACCATGCATTTCCTTAAAATGAGTCCAGATGGTAGGTCAACGGATTTTAATGAAACTTTGCATGCTGAACACGGTTAAGGTGAGAAAAATATATATATAAGCTGAAAAAATTTATTGGGTGTAATTTTTATTGTAAAACAGCGCCACCTGTAAAATACATAAAAATGGCGTTGGAATCATGAAAAAAACAAGCGCTTTTCGTTGATTTATTTTGAAAAAGTTAAGCAGAGTTTCGAACAATTGTCTATGGAATTAAGCGGTCATACGTGCTACTTCTAAAAACAAAAACAAAATGTTTTGCCAGTTTTTGTTTTCTAATAAATGTAACAGCTCACCTGGAACCCAAATGACTTCAACTATATTTAAAATTTTTGAAATTAACAGTTTCAGTCTAGTTGTTATAGCTTTTAAGTTACTGTGCAAAAGCTAAACATGTCTTCAAAAAATTTTTGTTAAGTACAATAACTCCTTTTAGGTGCCATCAGACAATTTCTGAAAATTAAAATGGTTTGTAGGCCTTGTCCTTTAGGGTAATTTAGAAATTTACAGTTTTACTCTAGGTGTGTTATACTAGTAGACTAATTTATAATACAAAAACTGTTCATTTGTCCAAATTCATAATTAAAGGGCAAACAAACCTATAAAGAGTCATCCTGCAATTTTGGACTAAGCAATCATTTGTAGGGCTTCTATTGCTGATCATTTGTGCAATTTACAGTTTTAATCTAGCTGCTATAGTTTTCAAGTTACAGGACAAAAATGTAAAATTTCATAAAAAATTGTCATTTAAGGTTAATAAACCTATAAGGAGTCATCTGACAATTTCAGACCAATTAAGTGAATTGTAGGGCTTTTATTGCTGATCATTTTGCTATGTATAATTTCACTCTAGCTGTTATGGTTTTTAAGTTACAGGACAAAAACGGAAAATTTCATAAAAAATTGCAATTTAAGGGCAATAACTCCTATAAGGAGTCATCTGACAATTTCAGACTTATATGGTGAATTGTAGGGCTTGTATTGCTGATCATTTTTGCAATTTACAGTTTCACTTTACCTCTTATATTTTTCAAGTTATATTGTAAATACCAAACAATTTAAAAAAATCTTCAATAAAGAGCAATAACTACTATATATAAGAAGCCAATACACAACTTCACACTAATAGCAACTATTGTAGACCTTAATGTGCTGATCAATTTGAAGTAACGGTTTTCTCTATAGCTATTATAATTTTTGAGATAATGATCAAAAACCTGTGTTGACACCCATGTTCTATTTTTAGTAACAACGGCATCTTTGTCTGTTGATCAACACCCTAGGTATAAACTTTAAACTAGGCACCCTAAGGATGATTGTGGCCAAGTTTGAAAAAAATTGGCCCAGTGGTTTCAGAAGGGTAGACTTTTGAAAAAGTTTACGACGGATGACGGAAGCCAGACGACGGACGTCAAGTGATAGCAAAAATTTAACTCGAAATGATCAAGAATAGAACAAAAATGAAAAACAGGATTTTATGCATAATCAAATGAAATTATCTTTTAAAGTATGTCGTTTATTTACAACAAATGACTGCCATATTTTCCCCCATGATCCTTTCTACCTACTATATGATTTTTTTTGCTGGGCAATTGTTGCAAGTTGTCATGGCAACCATTCTAAAATATTATGATTTCCACAAAAATTTAGACTTTCTTTATACGAATTCTCTTTATTTTTCTATTGATTAATCTCTATAAGCATAATTAAGGTTCAATATATATTAATGTATTAATTATAAACAAAAAGTTTGCATATTTATTTATGTTATAACACTAGATATCAGTGAGATGGTACCCATCTCTGTGGGCCCCGCTGACCTAAAGGTCAATGTCAAAGGTGATCATCTATTGTATGCAACACATCATCTTGATATTATCCACCCACATTCCAAATATCGAAAGCCTACCTTGAAAGATAAAAAAGTTACAGCCCGGACATGAATTTGTCATTCAGAAAGCAATAATGTGACCTTAAGGTCAAAGGTCAACAAGCATGGTATGCGACACATCGACTTGATATTATCTACCATTCTAAAAATCAAAAGCCTACCTCAAAAGATAAAAAAGTTACAGCCCGGACATGAATTTGTCACGCAAAAAGCAATAATGTGACCTTAAGGTCAAAGTTCAAGGTCAAAGGTGATCAACCAGGGTATGTGACACATCACCTTGATATTTTCTACCAACATTCCAAAAATCAAAAGCCTACCTCAAAAGATAAAAAAGTTACAGCCTGGACACGAATTTGTCATACAGAAAGCAATGATGTGACCTTAAGGTCACAGTTCAAGGTCAAAGGTGATCAACCACAGTATGCGACACATTGCCTTGATATTACCTACCCACATGCCAAATATCAAAAGCCTACCTCAAAAGATAAAAAAGTTACAGCACGAACACGATTAGTTTCGGACGGACTGACGCACAGACAGACGGACGGATAGACTGATCAATATAGGGCATCTGCCCTAATAAAATGAAAAAATTACAGGTTATTTTAAACATTTCATGCTGAAAATTCCTACTCATTTATGTGTTTTCCAAAGATTCCAACTAAATAAGATTTAATGTATGTTGCAATAAGATTATTTATGTGGAAGTACAACCCTTCTTTATATATTCACTTCTGTAACAGCTGTAGAAATAGTTGTTTGTTTGTTTAATAATGTTTAACGCCAATTTCAGCAATTTTTCAGCTATATCATGGCGTCCAGTTTTTATTGGGGGAGGAAGCTGTTGTACCCGGAGAAAACCCCCGACCTGCGGTAGGAAAACTGGCAATCCTTGTCAATTAAGATTCGAGTCGAGTACACCCTGCTCGCAGTGGGAATCGAACCCGCAATCTCAGTGTTGACAGACCACGTGATCAATAGTAGATGGAACTACCTTAACCGCTCGTCCACTAAGGCTGCTGTAGAAATAATAATGGTCACATTATTTGCAGTATAAATATATACAAATAAGAAACTGCAATCAAAATCAGTGTTTTAGCATCACCTCCAATTACCTCCCATTTTTAAACTGTCCATATCCTGTAAACTATTAACAATGAATTAACAAATGAATGGAACTGAAAAAACATGTGAATTATTGCTTTTTGTACAAATTTCTGCCAACATATAACCAATCTTCAAGCCTTTACACAACATTATCCCAATGTAAGAAAGACACTGAGTGAAGATTTCTTGGCACTGCGCTCCTTATATTCATTGAAGACGTCAAAAAAGGTTGTTACAAAAAAATGCGAAGCAGTTTCTATATGAAATAATTTGTGATGGTGAAAAGAGGATCTCCTCTACTTGGCGATCACAATACTGGAACAAAATTGTATTCCAGTATTGTTATTCCAGTATTGTTCCAGTATTGTTTATTTTGAATGCCAGACATTTCGCGCCGATTTGTCCAGACACTTTTATTTTCAATAAATTAACTTTAGTATTGTTCCAGTATTGTTAATTATTTTCAATGTAATTAACTTCAATGTTTTAATTAAATTACTGATTTGAGGTATTTTATGGCCCTGATATAAACAGTACTTAATTAAGGTTTTCCACTTTCCAGTGGAAAACCTTCTTGTAATTCGTCTGTTTATTAAGGCTTTCCACTTTCCAGTGGAAAGACTTACTGTTATTAGTCTGTTTCTTATTATTAAGGTCTTTCCCCTTTCCGAGGGAAAGACCTTACTGTATTTCTTATGATTATTATTATTATTATTATTATTTTTTTTTTTCTTCTGCCACAGATGTCAAAAAAGTGTCTTGATGTATCACTTTGAAACTTGGCACACTTAACCGACACTACCTGGGCTCGACCTGAGTCACCCTGCGACACCGATCTATTTTTAGTAACAGAGTTATCTCCCCAAACACTGTTTACCCTTGTGTGCAGATACACTCAGAAACAATGACAGATATCAAAAATCTAAAGTGAGGAAAATGTTGCCTGACTTATGGCCATGATTTGTCGTGCAAAAAAACATTCTTCGATCCACTTCCTGTTTACGCGATTTTGACGCGAAGTTTGTCGAAAACGTCAAAGTTGTCGGATTTACACAAAACTTGGTTTCCAAGTAGATATGAGGGTCCTAATTACATGTATCGGATCAAAAAATTTTTTTTGTCAACCATTTTCAAAATGGCCGCCATTGAAATTTTGTTTTCAATATAACTCAAAAACCATAAAAAATTGAAGCAGACAATATATGAGAAAAATGTTCCTCTCATTGAGATCTACATTTGATATACAGGTTCGAAAACTGTGCGACAAACCGTTTTAGAGGTTATGGCCCTTGACAGGTTTCGGCTAAATTTTGTTTTCGAAATAACTCAAAAACCATACAAAATTGAAGCAGACAATATATGAGAAAAATGTTCCTCTCATTGAGATCTACATTTGATATACAGGTTCGAAAACTGTGCGACAAACCGTTTTAGAGGTTATGGCCCTTGACAGGTTTCGGCTAAATTTTGTTTTCGAAATAACTCGAAAACCATACAAAATTGAAGCAGACAATATATGAGAAAAATGTTCCTCTCATTGAGATCTACATTTGATATACAGGTTCAAAAACTGTGCGACAAACCGTTTTAGAGGTTATGGCCCTTGACAGGTTTCGGCTAAATTTTGTTTTCGAAATAACTCAAAAACCATACAAAATTGAAGCAGACAATATATGAGAAAAATGTTCCTCTCATTGAGATCTACATTTGATATACAGGTTCAAAAACTGTGCGACAAACCGTTTTAGAGGTTATGGCCCTTGACAGGTTTCGGCTAAATTTTGTTTTCGAAATAACTCAAAAACCATACAAAATTGAAGCAGACAATATATGAGAAAAATGTTCCTCTCATTGAGATCTACATTTGACATAACTGTTCGAAAACTGTGCGACAAACCGTTTCAGAGGTTATGGCCCTTGACAGGTTTCGGCTAAATATTGTTTTCGAAATAACTCAAAAACCATAAAAAATTGAAGCAGACAATATATCAGAAAAATGTTCCTCTTATAGAGATCTACATTTGATATATAGGTGCGAAAACTATGCGACAAACCGTTTTAGAGGTTATGGCCCTTGACAGGTTTCGGCTAAATTTTGTTTTCGAAATAACTCAAAAACCATACAAAATTGAAGCAGACAATATATGAGAAAAATGTTCCTCTCATTGAGATCTACATTTGATATAACTGTTCGAAAACTGTGCGACAAACCGTTTTCGAGGTTATGGCCCTTGACAGGTTTCGGTTAAATTTTGTTTTCGAAATAACTCAAAAACCATAAAAAATTGAGGCAGACAATATATCAAAAAAATGTTCCTCTCATTGAGATCTACATTTGATACACAGGTTCAAAAACTGTGCGACAAACCGTTTTAGAGGTTATGGCCCTTGACAGGTTTCGGCTAAATTTTGTTTTCGAAATAACTCAAAAACCATAAAGATATTAAGCAGACATTATATCAGAAAAATGTTCCTCTCATTGAGATCTACATTTGATTTAAATTATTGAAAACTGTGCGACAAATCGTTTTCAAGTTATGGCCTTTGCGGTTTCGGCTCATCAGTTTATGGCTTATAACTTTTAAAACGTCAGAGATAATATAGTGAACATAGGTTTTTTGTGACCGTCTCAACAAGCCCTTCGTTTTAGGACCAAAGTCCAATGGTTATGGGCAGCAATTTTCAAAATTAGCAACCATATACCTAGACATAACACTAAGAAAATGCCGGGAAAGACCTCACATTTGTTCTTTGAACAAATGACCTTTCATTATTATTATTATTCTTATTTTTTTTCCGCCAACTTTTTTTCCTTATTATAAATTTTGTTTCGCGACATGTCGTAAAGACATTTTGTACTATGAATGTATGAGACATTACGTTTTCGCAGTTGACCCTGTCACACCGAACACTTTTTCTTTACGGAGTTATTTCCCTTGTCACAAAAAAGCTTGTGTACAGATAAACTTTGAAACCGTAAAAGATTTTGTAATAAATGTTGTTGCAAAATGGTCAGCTATTGATTGCGACAATTTGTTACATATCGCGCAAAGTATTTTGACAACTCCTTGTTGGAGTTATTTCCCCTTATTTATTGGAAGTACAATTTGTACCATAGTAACTCATGAACCAGAGGTGATAGAGACTAGATATTTCACAGTTGGTCATCATTGACCTTGACCTTGAAAAAGGTCACAAGGTCAAAGGTCAAGGTCACATTCTAATTTTTGACATTGTGTTGTGTACAGATCTCCTCCTTTACTATAATAGATAGAGAATTGAAACCTTTACCAAAATGTGTATCATATTAAGATCTTGAATCGTCACTTTTTTTATTTGACATTTTTATAAGAGTTATCTCCCCTAGACCACTAAAATATATTGTGAGTTGCATTATATCACTTTATCTCAGTAACTATAATAGATATTTATATGAAACCTTATATCATTAGTTATCATTTACCTTGACCTTGAAAATGGACTCAAGGTCAAAGGTCAAGGTCACGTTTGAAATTTTGGCATTGTCTTGTCATCGCTATTCCTTTGAAACGGTAAAAGATAGGCAATAAGTTGTAATGGATAAAATGTTGGTCTCATAAAGGCGCAACTTTTTCCTATTTGGAGGGTAAGGATCCGGCTTCATCTTATAGGAGTTATGCCCCATTACAACCATTGATAATTAGTTTTTCATTAATTGCTTATCAACTATTGATAGTAGAGGCATGGAGTCTTTACTATAGATCATTAGGACCCTTGACCTTGAAAACAAATACAAGGTCAAAGGTCAAGGTCATTTCTATTTTTTTGTATATATTATAAGTAGTCATATCTCAATGACTACAAGAGATATTGGCATGAAATCTTCAATGTTGATCACTGTTGACCTTCAGCATGGTCAAGGTCATGCTGTAAGAGTCAAGGTCAAAGTCCTTTTTAAATGTTTTTCATGGTACTATGTATTTTGAATGCCTTATTCTTTTTTAGTTACGTATGTTTCTTAGCTTTTTAGTTTCAAGGTCATTTATTTAAGGTCTTCCTTTAAAGTGGAAAGCCTATTAATCGTTCGGTAGAACGATTGAACCTATATTTAATTAAGGCTTTCCACTTTCCGAGTGGAAAGCCTTCCTGTTATTTGTCTGTTTATTATTATTATTATTCTTTTTTTTCCGCCAAGTTTTCTTTTCCCATTATAAATTTTGTTTCGCGACATGTCGTAAAGACATTTTGTACTATGGATGTATGAGACATTACGCTTTCGCAGTTAACCCTGGCTCACCGAACACTTGTTCTTTACGGAGTTATCTCCCCTGTTACAGAAAAGCTTGTGTGCAGATAAACTATGAAACCGTAAAAGATTTCGCAATAAAAGTTGTTGCAAAATGGTCAGCTATGGATTGCGACAATTTGTTACATATCGCGCAAAGTATTTTGACGACTCCTTGTAGGAGTTATTTCCCCTTATTTATTGGAAGTACAATTTGTACCATTGTAACTCATGAACCAGAGGTGATATAGACTAGATATTTCACAGTTGGTCATCATTGACCTTGACCTTGAAAAAGGTCACAAGGTCAAAGGTCAAGGTCATGTTCTAATTTTTGAGCCTTGGTTGTGTGCAGATCTCCTCCTTTACTATAATAGATAGAGAACTGAAACCTTTACCAAAATGTGTATCATATTGAGATCTTGAATCGTCACTTTTTTTATTTGACATTTTTAAAAGAGTTATCTCCCCTAGACCAATAAAATGTATTAAGAATTACATTATATCACTATATCTCAGTAACTATAACAGATATATATATGAAACCTTATATCATTGGTCATCATTGACCTTGACCTTGAAAATGGACACAAGGTCAAAGGTCAAGGTCACGTTTGAAATTTTGGCATTGTCTTGTCATCGCTATTACTTTGAAACGGTAAAAGATAGGCTATAAGTTATAATGGATAAAATGTTGCTCTCATAAAGGCGCAACTTTTTTATATTTAAAGGGAAAGGATCCGGCTTCATCTTATAGGAGTTATCCCCCATTACAACCATTGATAATTAGTTTTTCATTAATTTCTTATCAACTATTGATAGTAGAGGCATGGGGTCTTCACAATGGATCATTAGGACCCTTGAAAACAAATACAAGGTCAAAGGTCAAGGTCATTTTCTAATTTTTTGTGTATATTATAAATAGTCATATCTTAATGACTTTCAGAGATATTGGCATAAAATCTTCAATGTTGATCACTGTTGACCTTCAGCATGGTCAAGGTCATGCTGTAAAAGTCAAGGTCAAAGTCCTTTATAAATGTTTTTCATGGTACTATGTATTTTGAATGGCTTATTCTTTTAATGCTTTTGCCTATAAGTAATATTTACGTAGATTAAAAGATCAGTTGTCAAGGTCATTCAAGTTTTCTTACGTCCTATTTAATGACCTTTCTTATTTTTAAAGATATCTAAATAGTTTTTTAATAATTTTTGTTCTTAATAATTGCTATTGACAAATTACGTATGTTTCTTAGCTTTTAGGTTTCAAGGTCATTTATTTAAGGTCTTCTTTTGAAGTGGAAAGCCTATTAATCGTTCTTTAGAACGATTGAACCTATATTTATTATTCTTTTTTTTCCGCCAAGTTTTCCTTTCCCATTATAAATTTTGTTTCGCGACATGTCGTAAAGATATTTTGTACTATGGATGTATGAAACATTACGCTTTCGCAGTTGACCCTGGTAGACCGAACACTTATTCTTTACGGAGTTATTTCCCCTGTCATAAAAAAGCTTGTGTGCAGATTAACTTTGAAACTGTAAAAGATATCGCAATAAAAGTTGTTCCAAAATGTTCAGCGAAGGATTGCGACACTTTATAACATATCGCATTAAAGAAATTTTCACCTTCTTATAGGAGTTATTTCCCCTTATTTATTGCAAGTACATTTTTTACCATAGTAACTCATGAACCAGAGATGATAGAGACTAGATATTTCACAGTTGGTCATCATTGACCTTGACCTTGAAAAAGGTCACAAGGTCAAAGGTCAAGGTTACATTCTAATTTTTGATATTGCGTTGTGTACAGATCTCCTCCTTTACTATAATAGATAGAGAACTGAAACCTGTACCAAAATGTGTATCATATTAAGATCTTGAATCGTCACTTTTTTTATTTGACATTTTTATAAGAGTTATCTCCCCTAGACCACTGAAATATATTGTGAATTGCATTATATCACTTTATCTCAGTAACTATAACAGATATTTATATGAAACCTTATATCATTAGTCATCATTTACCTTGACCTTGAAAATGGACTCAAGGTCAAAGGTCAAGGTCACGTTTGAAATTTTTGCATTGTCTTGTCATCGCTATTCCTTTAAAACGGTAAAATATAGGCAATAAGTTCAAATGGAAAAAATGTTGGCCTCATAAAGGCGCAACTTTTTTCTATTTAGAAGGAAAGGATCCGGCTTCATCTTATAGGAGTTATCCCCCATTACAACCATTGATAAATAGTTTTTCATTAATTGCTTATCAACTATTGATAGTAGAGGCATGGGGTCTTCACTATAGACCATTGGGACACTTGACCTTGAACACAAATACAAGGTCAAAGGTCAAGGTCATTTTCTATTTTTTTTGTATATATTATAAGTAGTCATATCTCAATGACTTTAAGAGATATTGGCATAAAATCTTCAATGTTGATCACTGTTGACCTTCAGCATGGTCAAGGTCATGCTGTAAAAGTCAAGGTCAAAGTCCTTTATAAATGTTTTTCATGGTACTATGTATTTTGAATGGCTTATTCTTTTAATGCTATTGCCTATAAGTAATATTTACGTAGATTAAAAGATCAGTTGTCAAGGTCATTCAAGTTTTCTTACGTCCTATTTAATGACCTTTCTTATTTTTAAAGATATCTAAATAGTTCTTTAATAATTTTTGTTCTTATCAATTGCTATAGAAAAATTACGTATGTTTCTTAGCTTTTTGGTTTCAAGGTCATTTATTTAAGGTCTTCTTTTGAAGTGGAAAACCTATTAATCGTTCTTTAGAACGATTGAACCTATATTTTTCATATATCTTTATTACAAACTATTGCACTTTTCTCGCTAGTGAATTTACAGTCAGCACTATAAAGCTGCAAGCACATCATAAAATAAATCTTAAATCATCAATTGTCTTCATGGGCAGGTGGCCTTCTTTCTTCAACAGTTCTGCTGTAGCTTGGTTTTCAATCATCTTCTGCTGCAGCTCATTCTTCTTGAGTGACATAATGAACTTGAGTGATGACTTGATGAACAGAGCTACGCAATATTTGGGTCATCTGATATTTTAGGTTCTTCTTCCATTTGTGGTTGTGTATGTATTATTTTTCTGTATTGGTACTCAGTTTCATTTTCCTTACGTTTCCTTTTAGTTGTATGTCCATTTAGTTCAGATGATGGTATCTGTACAGCTCTTTTATTGTCATACAACGTCCAGTGTTGCCGCCATAATATAGCTGCTGTGTCTTTTCCATCATTTACGCTTTTGATGACCCCAGATTCTAAATCACATTTATCATAAATATGGTTGCTTAAATGATACTAATCAAAACTGTTGAAATCATGAATGACTTCTACACACACCTTGCACCAAATGTTATCTTCAATAAAGAGCCAGATGCAGTAATTAACTACATGAGAGACAAGAAACTACTTGCACAGTCATGTACCTGTCCAACATGCCAAAGTTCCATGGAGCTGGTCACCAGATCAACGTCAGCAACAACTGATGGTTTTGGATCGCATTGTAATAACCAGAGGTGTAGTAAACTCAGAACCTTCATAACCATACGCACAGGATCTTTCTTTGAGAAGTCACACATCACTTTAGATGAATGGTTGTTTACTATTTACTTGTGGAGCCAAGGCAGTATACAACAACAGACGTAAATTGGTGAAAAGACCGTAATTCATATGTTCCAGTACCTGAGGGACATATGCTCAACAAAACTGCTGAACACACCAGTGCAACAAGGAGGACCAGGGGTGGTAGTACAAATTGATGAGAGTCTGTTCAACCACAAAGCTAAATACAACCAGGGAAGAAAAGCAAGCAAGGATCAGTGGGTGTTTGGTCTTGCCGACACGTCAACAAAGCCTGCCATCATTTAATAAGAGACTGTAGACAAGAGAGATGCACAGACCCTTCTTCCAATTGCGGAAAGAGTGGTTCGACCGGGTACCATTATATATTCCGACCAATGGAAGGCATAACACATATCAGCAGCAAACTTCAGCTTGAACACGAAACTGTAAACCATTCGCTTAACTTTGTAGATCCAGAGACTGGTGTCCATTCTCAAACCACTGAGTAATACTGAGCCAAAGCCAAACAGAAGTTCAAGGAAATGAAAGCGGTGTCATCAGACCTGCTTCCAAGTTACCTAGATGAAAGAATATGAAGAGACAGATAGGGATCAGACAGTGACGCCTACATGAACATCATTTCAAATATTGCTGAGCAGTACAAAGTTTGAAAAGTGACTGAGAAACTCGCCAAAATTTTTTAACATTGATTGTATACTCTTTAAGATTTACTTGTACATTTTTGTTTTATTATTATACAATAATCTATAAACAAGATTTTATTGCTTTTAATAGATAATAAACACTTCATCATACTGGCAAAAAAGCAAAACAAAATACATGAAAAATTCCCTAGCAGTTATAACACATTAGTCAGGGAACAATACTGGAACATCAATATTACAGTATTGTGAAATTTTTTTCGGAAAAAAATTTATAATACTGGAATCAAATAGTGTATTAAAAAACAAACTAGCAAGATTTGCTTAAAATGTAACATCGTCTCAGACTGTTGGTATTTGCACATTTTAAAAATCTCTAAAACCTGCCAGGGTACATTTGTTTAAAATGGGGTATTTACAATATTGGCCTATAAATTAACAACCATAGCAAAGTAATTTTTAGAGCTCAGCAACCTAAATAATGAAAAAAAACACACAAACAAATTATCTCCCTTTACAAAAAGTTTTAAAAAAAAGATAATTTATGAATTGTTATGACTTTATGTAACTATAAACTTCACAATATGTTTGTTTATATGTCTCATTAGCCATCAGTATAGTGGGGAAAAAATAGCATTCTCATAAGCTGCAATTTTTTTTAAAGAACCATTAAAAATTGTAGTAATATTATATGTAATATCCACAGAATATCAGCAGAATATTGGACTTATTAATTGTTCAAAGGTTTGCTTTATAGAGAGTGGTATCGCCGAGCAAAGCGTATCGCGATATATTGCGATACGGACCTGCCGTATCACGATACGTATCGCGATATTTTGTAAGGATCTTATACACTCATTTGAAGCAGTCGGCCCCCATTTTTCGTTGCTATGGTACTTTTAGAAGAGTGATATTACTGGTATTACCATACTATTCTGGGATTGGGTACATTCCCTGTGCAATTGTGCATGGATAAAGTTATAATAGCTCAGTGTTTTGAACTGTTTCTAATCTATGGGTAATTATGACCCTCTGCATCTGGTTTGACGGAGTCAAATACAATTTTCAAATGTCATTTGTATGATTCAGTTTTTATAACAAAAAACTTTATCAAACAATGTTGTAAACGAGAGTAGACAAAAAATACTTCTACCTTAAATTACATTTAATATTGTAATATAATGTTTGCATAAATGTATTCCTCTGAAATAATGCAGCACATCTTGTGTATTAAAAAGTATTGTTTTGTTTTAAAATGTCCTAATAAAAATGATTCAATTATTGTTTATGCAAAAAGAGTTTGACAGTATCATAATGTGTATATTATTCTTTTAATTTAATAATAACCAGAATTTAAAAAAATGAATGCACGTTTTTGGTGTGAATACTCTGGAAACACAGCTGACTATTGTTTATCTTTGTTGTTTCTTTAACAAATCTACGTAAGGTCTGTAGAGCTATTGATCAGCCGAAAATAGCAACAACTTTTAAAACTGTAATAAATATTGAAATCCAAATAGGAAAATATATTTTTGGCAGGTACAGGATCACCACTACACTAAGTAATTCCAAAGCCAATCTCTGAATGGTTTTGGAACAGACAATTGAAAAGGTTTGCACTTCGTAGTATTTTGTCATGATGGTGCGCTGAAATTACTTTTAACTTCAATCCTGCATCAAAATCAATTGTTCTAGTCATGCTCATTTGGAACAATCTTATCCATTTTATCAGCGCCAGTTGACTGTTTATAAGTTAAAAAGTGTTGCCGTAATCAAGTAAGTTAAAAGGCTTATCGTTCCATTCGTATACAAAACTTTGTCATCAACGTTGAACATCAAGTCGGAGGATTTTCGGAAGTAACGAACTGGTTACCTTTGCAAATAATCTTTTGCTTTAGACAAAGGATACCACATGTTTATATTTATCTAAAATCGTTGTCAATGGTAAGAGTTGTACGCCTATTAAAAAAATTAGTATATGATGACGCTCTGAATAATATTTTTGGGAGTCAAAATATTTTTTATGCGTAAAATATCTGCACAAACGTGCGTAGCAAAAGCGCTGATAACTAGCATTTAAACGTTTTAAAAGGCAAGAAAGCAAGTAAAAAGGGTAATTTATGTAAATAAAGTAAAGATCAACATTTTTTTAAGTTTGACTACAATTTACGGAGTCTAACGAATTTTCCCGAATATACTGGTATTCTTTGACCGCACCGATACGGCGTATCGCCAATGACCCGAATCGCAAAATACCGGTATACCGGTAATACCGCCCACAACTATTGTTTTATAAATTAAAATGACTTATTCTGCAGTTTAATTAACTCTGACTATAAAATAATGTTGTAAAATTATGAAATGTTTTTGTAAAATAAATTATAGCTTAGAACTTAGATCAATATTTTATTGGAAAAAAAATTGAAAAAAGGGGCAACTTTGCGGTATGCTCATATATACCCCACATCATTTGCCCAGCAATTTCATGCCGTCAATTAATGACACTATTAGGGTACTATAAGAGAGGACCAGTGAAATAAGAATATATTCACTGAAGCGCATCCTACAGAGATTTTGAAAGTATGCATATTTTCGCTTTTTCAAGATATGGGTTTTAGAGGGTTATCTCCCTTTATTTCCTAATTTTGTCCAAAAGCATGTTTTTTTTCATTGAAAGATAAAACACAATTGTACCTTATTGAAGACATGTTTTCTTTGTAATTAGTTGTCACAGTTGAAAATTTTGGCTGTCAAAAATGTGATATTTTCAAGAACAAACAGTGTAAAAAGCAGGAAAACGGGTTCCCAGTACTTAACAGGCCATTGCAAAAAACGGTTTGGATACCAGAGGAAATATTTTGTCAAAAAACATCTTTTGTAGTGCCCATTCATCACACAAACATTTATCAAAATTTTGGACAGTTTTGCATGGTTTTCTCAGAGATTGGGTGTTAAGATGTTTACTCACATTTGTTTATTCTACATTTTAAATGGTATGTCAAGACTCTACAAAATGTCTAAATGAGTCTAGTGATTTTCAGTAATTAGAAATGAATTATTTTCAAATGTGTTTATACAAATTCCAAAAAGTTCCGATTGTACCACAAGAATCCACTAGGATAGTACAATCAAAATACGTATACACTAGCATTTAAGGCATTCCTCATGTCTGAATTTGAGACAATCAGAACTAATTTGTGTGTGTGGTGTTTAATGCTAGTTTCAGCAATTTTTCAACAATATCGTGTCATCTTGTTTTTTTTGGGGAGGAAGACATAGTACACAGAGGAAACCGCCAGACCTTTGGTAAGAAAACTGAGAATAATTGTCAATGAAGATTGGAGTTGAGCATATCCACCCCAAAAAGAGACTAGAATGTGCGAGCTCAGTGTTAAGTGTTTACAGGCAGGTGCTTAAACCCTAAGCCCCAGAGGACCCCCCCACCCCCTCAAACAATTTATGGTTAAAGACTTTTATCTGCTTCAATCATTCACACAAAAAATTACAGTACATTCCTACTTACACCTGCTATTTTAATGACTCTATCAGATAAAGCACTAAAAATGGATGACATTGAACTTCTACCTGGAAAAAAAGGAAATAAAATGTCAAATCACTAAAGGGAAAGAAAACAACAGGACAATTAGCTACAATACCCAACCAAGTCACACTGGTTCACCAAATTTGATTAAATTTAAAATATTATTCTCGGGAATTATTGTTTTTTTTAGGTTCAGTTAATATTAAATTTACTACAGACTACAAATAATGATCTTATAATAAAACAAGTGTTTGATAATGGTATTCTGAGAAGGTTTGACCATATAAAGAATACTGTAAACAATTACCTTCTCTGAGGCAAAGATTCATTTTTTGTTTTGTACAGCAGTGTATCACTTAAGACAAATTGATTTGCAACTTTATTGTAAATTCATTGATGTTTAACAAAGCTAAAAGAAAGGCAATGAAACATATAGTCTCTAACATGGTTTCCTGTTTATTACGATAAATTCTCAAATCGATATAGTTAAATTTTCACCTTTTAAAGTTCAAGGTTTTCCGAGAATCTAACCATCAAGATTTGAGTAATCATCTTTATAAACGAGAAACAATGTTAGAGATTGTTTCTTTAATGACCATCTGAAAATATTTGTACAATTCTTGTGACTTCCACTAAATTGCCATATTTTGTTGCATTTCTTCAAAAACCTGTATGCCAGGTTTTTTAATTGCCTTATATTTTCTTGATCAATAACTTATAGAAAGCATTATGTCTTTGTGAAATCCATAAAAAAGTTCAAACAAAAATCAAAATCTACTTGTTTAAAACAACTATTTCAAAGGAACTATTTTGTTCAAAAATATAAAAAATGTTGTCCGGGTTTTGTTCAGCTTCGGTCAACGTCACACGAAATGTGATGTGCTGAATAATGGACATTTTTTCAATGGACAGTTGCGATTTGTAATGTCAGTCATTTTTAATTGTTTATTTAATAGCTTTTGTATTACATGTATTTGTACCTTTATTTTACTCTCATCATTTAACCGTCATATGTCATGATCTTTAATGCAACGCAAAACCGTTTGTAAAATTTCTATGACATTTTTTTACTTTCATTGACATGTTAACATTTTTTTCTCCGTTTGTTTCTGACAAAACATGCTGGCATTTAAATCACCACAAATAGTTTGAATTGTATACCGCTATCATTTCTAGTTACTGTTTGATGCTGTGTTATGTTGATTTTCAGGGGGGGATACGATGAACACATCATTTATTTAGCAAATGGTTGTATCCCTTTGTAACTAAAATCATTTAATTTTGGGAAAAGTTATTGTTGACATAGAGTCAACACATAAATGCATGTGACATGAGTGGAAAGATTGGTAGGTGGTACTGTATTGGAGATTGCTAGGAACATTTGTAACATTATTGTATTGTTTAAAAAAAAATATTATTGTATTGTTAAAAAAAGGGGGGGCGTTAATTTTAGATTGTGGTTTTTATGTTGTGCTGACCTTTTTACCAGATTGTGATCTCTGAGAGAGTGTGTTGTTTACATTAATATCGAGAACAACATTTCAAAACATAGTAATAAAAAAAGTAGTTTGAGCATGATGTAATTCTTAACCAATCAGCACCCGAGAACAAAAAGAACCACACATTGATTATTGATTTTTTTTCTCACATTGGTTGGGAAGCATGAACATTGATTAGAAATTAGAGAAAATCTTTTCTGCTGAAGAAAAATTCTGACTTGAATGTAGAATGCATGCTTGCAACAAGTATGACTAAGATATCTAAACCTAAGTGTCCTGCCCTAGAAAATTAAGCCTCTCTGGCACAGCATAATTGTTTTAAATCAGAAAAGCAAACATACACAGTATCATAACAAAAGATCATGGAAACATACTTCCAATATTTGGAAAGTCTTTTTACAATATGACGGTTTTGACTGAATAAAATGTATTAAAGCCTTCAAAACCAATGGGTATCAAAATCTAATTTTTTAAATTTTAAATATATACTTACTTCTTAACAAAAGCAGTGGTAACAACAACACCACCACCACCAACAGCATAGAACAACCTGTTCTCCTCCTAAAAAATCAATTAAAAACCATGGTTCTTGAATTATCTCCCTTCTCTAAACAATAAACAATATTTATTTTTGGGGACATTTTTTTTTTTAATTCAGCAAGATAATGACAACAAGATTCAGCAAAAGTTCACTTAAATTCTGTGCAGTAGAAGGAGTTGCTGATAAGTGATGGGTACCCCCACTTTTCAAGCATGATGTATTATAAAACTCTAAACTAACCATGCTAACAGCTTTTTAGAGTTCCTAACTTTAAAAAATAGAAAATGTTCATTAGAGTATACAATTTAAATCAAAAACATAATCATACTTACTTTTTAAAAATCCATCCATTATCAACTGACAATCTCACAGGGGTTACTAAAAATAAATAATATATAGCAGATTTAATGAATGTAAAATCTCTATATTTAACTCAATTACTAAAATACAAAACTGATATACGGTAGATTCATTCTTCGACAATGCACCTACTGTCGTTTAGTAACAGCTGTATATTGTTTTTATATAAAGGAGTGTGTGAATTCAACTTTTGGCTTTTCTTTCTTTACAATGTCTCAATTTGAAAAACTGTGAGCAATGCTCAGTAACTGATATCCCCTGCTTCCAAATTTTCAAAACATCTGGGTAGAAAACTGTAGTAGGAATTGATTACACAAAACAGGTACTGCTATGTCAAAGAATTTCAATCCATGTTTTTCTATGGGAAATGCCAAACATCATTTCGATAAAAATGTTAAATATCAGATGCGCAATGGCACTATGTGCCAAAAATTCTGTGAAAGTTTCATTATGTTATGCCACCCCTCCCACCTTTGTAGCAGGGAAATAAAAATTAAACTAATCCATACAGAAATTAATGGAAAAACACCATGCCATAATTTAGTATTTTACACTGGTAATAAGAAACAATTCTGTAAAATGATCATCAACTGATCGAAGTTCTTGAGTGTGATATCAAAAGAAACAATCAACATTTAAGATTAAATGTAATATATCGACCATCAAAAGCCAACAAATAATTCAATCTGAAATATACTAATAACTTGCAATCTAAATGTTCATTTTGATGATACAAACAATAGGAATGCAATGACTTTTAATGAAAGTCTAGTGCAAAATGTTGTTGGAGCAACTCAAAATCATGGTCACAGGTTAGATATGATAATTACAGAGGAAAACAGTAATATCTTATTGCCTCTGCTCTCGATCCATGAATCATATGTTTATGAAAAAGGAAACAAGTCTTGAGATCATTGTCTTATAAAAAGTAAACTTAAAATCTGTAAACCACCAAAACCACGAAAGACTATCATCAGGCGCAAATACAAGGGCATAGTACTAGACAATTTCAAACACGGTATCAATGAGAACTATAATTCAGAGCTCTGTAAAATCATCCACCAGCATGCTCCAGAAACAGCACAAGAATTTATTACTTGTCAGAAAATGCAGTTGTACCATGAAGACTTAAGAACTGCACAAAGGATATGTCGTAGAGCAAAGAGACAAATGTGAAAAATGGGTATGGAAATTCACAGGCAAATATTTCGATATAGATGTAAAAAGGTCAATAAATACCTGGTCAAATCAAAGACACATAGTATTACCCAGGTAAGATTATCAGATAGGAAATTAACAAAAACAAAGTTCTGTATAAATTCACTGACAACCTTCTAGGGAAGAAAAGTGAAAATGTGTTACCATCACATGAAGACAAACACATGCTTGCCAATATGTGATGCCTAAGTGATATCAGTAAGTGGATGCGTCGGAATAGGCTTTAATTGAATCAGGAAAAAACTTCATCGATTGTGTTCGCATCTAAACATCATCTAAAAAATCTTCAAAATTTTCAACTAAATTTCGATGGAACTATTGTTAGAGACTTCAAAGTAGTGAAGAACCTAGGAGTTTATTTCCACAAGTCTCTGAGCATGGAGAAACAAGCTAGTGCAATCTCAAAAGCATGTTTCTATCATGTACCCAAATCGGCTGTATTCGACACTATCGGATGGCGCTTGTAAAACTTGTAAATTCATTGATGACCTCACATTTTGACTACGGAAATGCTCTTCTATTTAGGGTTAACAAACATCTAAGTTAAAGAGGGTTCAAAATGTGGCTGTCAACTTGTAACCAATGCGAAAAAATCAGAACATATTACAGCAGTAATTAATAATAATAATAATACTTTATTTTATGAGGGTAAACTCAGTTAGCTACACTAATCTTCCCTGAGGCCCTCAGATTAAACCAAAGAAAATAATGTAGTACAGCAAAAATTGATCAAATTGTGATACAATTATAAACATGGCATATATAGAAAATATACAAGTATACAGAAAGTAACATACAAATTGGTGAAAAGTTATACATTGTCCTGATGGTCTGAAGAATATAATAAGTAGTTTTTAATATTTGTCTTGAATACATTGGTGCTAATGGATTCACGCACTGAAGGTGGCAAATTATTCCATAGCAAAGGGGCTGAATATACAAAAGATTTTTTGAATTGTTCAGTTTTTGGTTTAGGGACATTGAGATTTCCTTTTAAGGCATTTCTTAGAGGGTATGGGTTTGTTTCAGAAATATATGAAAATTTTTTATTGAGGTAACCTGGAGCCTCATTTTTTAAGCATTTGAAAGTAAGTAGACATTTGTGATATTTAATTCTTTCTTCAATTTTCATCCAGCCAAGATACTGAAGGTGTTAATGGATCAGCGTCCATAATAAGTCGTGCTGCTCTTTTTTGCAGTTTTAAAATTCGGTTAAATCCTTCATTAATACAGCTGCCCCATATTATACAACAGTAATCTATTAGGGGTAGAATATATCCATTGTAAAATAATTTTCTTTATTCAAGATTTAAATATTGTTTGATTTTTGAAAGAAGATAAATTCTAGATGAAATTGTGGAACGGCTACGTCTACCTGACTGGACCAATTTAGTTGTTGGTCTACTTTGATTCCTAATAATTTTTCACATGTCGAATTTTTTAGTTTATCGGAAGAAATTGTAAGGCAAAGTTCATTCTCTTGTGAGGAAAGTTTTTGTCTAGTTCCAATTATCATACATTTTGTTTTATTTGAATTTATGAACATGTTATTTGTATGACACCATTGTTCTACACAATTTAAATCTTGTTGTACTTTAACCTGTAGCTCTTTGATATTTGAACCTGATGTGTGTATAGTGGAATCATCAGCGTACATGTCAGTTTGACAATTTTTAATATATAAAGGGAGATCATTTATATATACACTATGAATAAAAGAGGGCCTAGTATGGAACCCTGAGGTACACCAAAATTTATGGGAAGTTGATCTGATTTGGTATTTCCAATTTGGACTTGCTGTGTTCTGCCATGAAGATATGATTTGAAAAGTGCAATACTATTTTTATCAAACCCATATATTTTCAGTTTACTACATAAAATTTCATGATCAACAACATCAAATGCTTTTTGAAAATCTAAAAGAACAGTCAGATTTATGTTTCCATTATTTCTTGAAGCCATTTGTCAATAATGTTTATAAGGGCAGTTTGACAAGAATGATTTGGTCTGAAACCAGATTGGGCAGGGTGTAAGAGACTGAATTTTATTAAAAATTTATATAAATGCTGTGATCAATGCTTTTCTATCAGCTTAGTCAATGTAGGCAACACTGAGATAGGTCTATAGTTTGAGGCTAAAAATCTTTCACCAGTTTTAAAAACTGGTGTTACTTTGGCATTCTTTAAAATTTTAGGATAGGTACCAGTATCTATTATTCTATTAAAAATATATGTTAAGGATGTGGCAATTATTTGGGCACTTATTTTAAGTATTCTTGGTCCAATGTTATCAGTTCCAGGGGACTTATTAGCATCTAATTTTATTATTACATTGTAAATTGTATTTACTTCAACTGGAGGAATTGAGAATGTTTTTTTAGTTGGGAGTCTCTTTTTTACAAAGTTGCTTAATTGATGGAAGTAAGTACACATACCTTTATTTAAAGTATTTGTTTCATTTTTAAGGTTTTGAACACAGGAAGTAAAAAAATTATTAAAAGTATCAGCTATTTCTTTTGGATCTGTTAATTTTTGGTCATTGTCATTCTGAAGTTCATTTGGTTTTAAAGGGTTTGATGGATTTAAGACTGTAAAGACATTTCCATAAAATTTTAGAGTCTTTAGAATCTTTAATGATTTTACTGTAATATTGCTTCTTAGAAGCATCCAATATTTGTTTTGTTTTATTTCTCCAAAATTTATATTCATCCCATAGCCCTTATCTGTTGTATTTGTCTCTTATTTGTCTTGCATGCATTATGTCACTGTTGTACCAGTCAGGTTGTCTTTCTACCTTGACGTGCTTAGATAAAATTGGGGCATGTTTATCTATGACTGCATTAAAAATATTGTACCAGATTTCCATAGCTAATGATGGGTCATCTTGTTGTTCAACAAAATGAAAACGGGCATTTGACAAGTCATAAAGAAATTCATCTTCACTGAAATTCTTAAAATTTCTATAGGAAATTGTAGTATGAGTGTGTTTTCTATTAAGGATTTTCTCTTGTCTTGTTAAACATACCGGATAATGATCACTTAGGGAATATTGGACAACATGTGATTCTTGGATCATATTTACATTTGTAACATACATATGATCTATAAGAGTTTTAGAATCTTTTGTAATTCTACTGGGTTCATTAATTAATTGATAATTGATTAATTCTGAAGCATCTACACTGGTTTCCTGTAGAATTTCGACCCCAGTACAAGATTCTGCTGTACATATGTTTAAAGTCAACACGGGACATGCACCACAATACATTTAGGAGCTTGTTTCTCTATACCAACCAGCATCACCGCTACCCTCCAAAAATGAAAACCTGCCACAAGTGCCGAAAAAGAAGACAAAGACTTGTAGAGAAGGATTCTTTAACAAAGCTGCAAGTAGTTTGTGGAATTCCCTTCCAGTACAATTTGATAGGGAACATTACTAAAATGTTTTTAAGAAAAATCTGAAAACTCATCTCTTTAGAATTGCTTGTAGAAACTGATTGTTCAATATATGCAATTTTAATTATTTTAAGAATACAATTTGCATGACAGTGTTCAGAACTGTTTAACTGTGTACAACATTATTGTACCTAATAGGTTATTGCAGGTATATTGCACAACAAAATATCAAAATATTTTTCCCAAAGTTTATTGCAAATTAAGGTTTTTCAACTGGTCCCTCTTAAGTATGTTACATGTGCATTAAAATATTCATTTAAATGTTTTTGTTTTTATCAAGAGTTTTTACATACTATGACTTACCTGACAATTCTTCTGAAACTAAACCTGAAATAATCAGAACATCAATAATATTAATTACACAATATAATATGTTTATTGCGATTTGTTGCAATTTAAATTGTCAGCAGTTACGAGTTTCTAGTGCAATTCATTACTAGTGTATAATAGTACTGTATATGTATGAAATATAAACTATATGTTTGAGTAATTAAATGAAACTGAGGCTCACATAAATCTATAAGTGCTTGTATAGGTTTGCTGTAATAAGATGTGATCAACTGTGTAATCTTCTCTAAACCAGAGGCTCTTAAGAGCCTGTATCGCTCACCTGATTTTATAGGCAATGAAGATGGCATTTCCCTGATGTTAAAGTAAGTCCTGTAATTTTCAATAAACTTTAAATAGGACCATCCAAACAATATTACTAGAAAGCTTTGTTTCATTGGTTAACCAGTTGTATAGAGATTTTTTTTATTTGCCCATAGGGTCCTATGTTAAACTAAGTCCTGCGGGGGAGGTGGCCATTTTGAATTTCCAATTGCCATAAAAAACATAAACTTTATAAAGGACCATCCAAACAATATTACTAGTAAGTTTTTGTTTCCATTGATTAACCGGTTTCGGAGAAGAAGCCTTTAAAAACTTTTTCCCATAGGGTCGTATGTTAAACTAAGTCCTGCGGTAGCGGCCATCTTGAATTTCCAATTGCCATAAAAAACATAAACTTTATAGAGGACCATCCAAACAATATTGCTAGTAAGTTTTTGTTTCCGTTGATTAACCGGTTTCAGAGAAGAAGCCTTTAAAAACTTTTTCCCATAGGGTTCTATGTTAAACTAAGTCCTGCGGTAGCGGCCATTTTGAATTTCCAGTTGGCATAAAAATCATACTTTATAAAGGACCACCCAAACAATATTGCTAGTAAGTTTTGTTTTGATTGGTTAACCGGTTTCAGAGAAGAAGCCCTTTTTAACCTTTTACCCATAGGGTCCAATGTTAAACTAAGTCCTGCGGTGGCGGCCATTTTGAATATCAGATTGGGATAAAAAAACATTAACTTTATAGAGGACCATCCAAACAATATTGCTAGTAAGTTTTGTTTCCATTGGTTGGCCGGTTTCAGAAAAGAAGCCTTTAAAACTTTTTCCCATAGGGTCCTATGTTAAATTAAGTTCTGCGGTGGCAGCCATTTTGAATTTCCAATTGCCATAAAAAACACTAACTTTATAGAGGACCATCCAAACAATATTGCTAGTAAGTTTTTGTTTCCATTGATTAACCGGTTTCAGAGAAGAAGCCTTTTAAAACTTTTTCCCATAGGGTTCTATGTTAAACTAAGTCCTGCAGTGGCGGCCATTTTGAATTTCCAATTGCCATAAAAAACATAAACTTTATAGAGGACCATCCAAACAATATTGCTAGTAAGTTTTTGTTTCCGTTGATTAACCGGTTTCAGAGAAGAAGCCTTTAAAAACTTTTTCCCATAGGGTTCTATATTAAACTAAGTCCTGCGGTAGCGGCCATTTTGAATTTCCAGTTGGCATAAAAATCATAAACTTTATAAAGGACCACCCAAACAATATTGCTAGTAAGTTTTGTTTTGATTGGTTAACCGGTTTCAGAGAAGAAGCCCTTTTTAACCTTTTACCCATAGGGTCCAATGTTAAACTAAGTCCTGCGGTGGCGGCCATTTTGAATATCAGATTGGGATAAAAAACATTAACTTTATAGAGGACCATCCAAACAATATTGCTAGTAAGTTTTGTTGCCATTGGTTGGCTGGTTTCAGAAAAGAAGCCTTTCAAACTTGTTCCCATAGGGTCCTATGTTAAATTAAGTCCTGCGGTGGCAGCCATTTTGAATTTCCAATTGCCATAAAAAACACTAACTTTATAGAGGACCATCCAAACAATATTGCTAGTAAGTTTTTGTTTCCATTGATTAACCGGTTTCAGAGAAGAAGCCTTTTAAAACTTTTTCCCATAGGGTTCTATGTTAAACTAAGTCCTGCAGTGGCGGCCATTTTGAATTTCCAATTGCCACAAAAAACACAAACTCTATAGAGGACCATCCAAACAATATTGCTAGTAAGTTTTGTTTTGATTGGTTAACCGGTTTCAGAGAAGAAGCCCTTTTTAACATTTTTCCCATAGGGTCCAATGTTAAACTAAGTCCTGCGGTGGCGGCCATTTTGAATATCAGATTGGGATAAAAAACATTAACTTTATAGAGGACCATCCAAACAATATTGCTAGTAAGTTTTGTTTCCATTAGTTGGCTGGTTTCAGAAAAGAAGCCTTTCAAACTTGTTCCCATAGGGTCCTATGTTAAATTAAGTTCTGCGGTGGCAGCCATTTTGAATTTCCAATTGCCATAAAAAACACTAACTTTATAGAGGACCATCCAAACAATATTGCTAGTAAGTTTTTGTTTCCATTGATTAACCGGTTTCAGAGAAGAAGCCTTTTAAAACTTTTTCCCATAGGGTTCTATGTTAAACTAAGTCCTGCAGTGGCGGCCATTTTGAATTTCCAATTGCCATAAAAAACATAAACTTTATAGAGGACCATCCAAACAATATTGCTAGTAAGTTTTTGTTTCCGTTGATTAACCGGTTTCAGAGAAGAAGCCTTTAAAAACTTTTTCCCATAGGGTTCTATATTAAACTAAGTCCTGCGGTAGCGGCCATTTTGAATTTCCAGTTGGCATAAAAATCATAAACTTTATAAAGGACCACCCAAACAATATTGCTAGTAAGTTTTGTTTTGATTGGTTAACCGGTTTCAGAGAAGAAGCCCTTTTTAACCTTTTACCCATAGGGTCCTATGTTAAATTAAGTTCTGCGGTGGCAGCCATTTTGAATTTCCAATTGCCATAAAAAACACTAACTTTATAGAGGACCATCCAAACAATATTGCTAGTAAGTTTTTGTTTCCATTGATTAACCGGTTTCAGAGAAGAAGCCTTTTAAAACTTTTTCCCATAGGGTTCTATGTTAAACTAAGTCCTGCAGTGGCGGCCATTTTGAATTTCCAATTGCCATAAAAAACATAAACTTTATAGAGGACCATCCAAACAATATTGCTAGTAAGTTTTTGTTTCCGTTGATTAACCGGTTTCAGAGAAGAAGCCTTTAAAAACTTTTTCCCATAGGGTTCTATATTAAACTAAGTCCTGCGGTAGCGGCCATTTTGAATTTCCAGTTGGCATAAAAATCATAAACTTTATAAAGGACCACCCAAACAATATTGCTAGTAAGTTTTGTTTTGATTGGTTAACCGGTTTCAGAGAAGAAGCCCTTTTTAACCTTTTACCCATAGGGTCCAATGTTAAACTAAGTCCTGCGGTGGCGGCCATTTTGAATATCAGATTGGGATAAAAAACATTAACTTTATAGAGGACCATCCAAACAATATTGCTAGTAAGTTTTGTTGCCATTGGTTGGCTGGTTTCAGAAAAGAAGCCTTTCAAACTTGTTCCCATAGGGTCCTATGTTAAATTAAGTCCTGCGGTGGCAGCCATTTTGAATTTCCAATTGCCATAAAAAACACTAACTTTATAGAGGACCATCCAAACAATATTGCTAGTAAGTTTTTGTTTCCATTGATTAACCGGTTTCAGAGAAGAAGCCTTTTAAAACTTTTTCCCATAGGGTTCTATGTTAAACTAAGTCCTGCAGTGGCGGCCATTTTGAATTTCCAATTGCCATAAAAAACACAAACTCTATAGAGGACCATCCAAACAATATTGCTAGTAAGTTTTGTTTTGATTGGTTAAGCGGTTTCAGAGAAGAAGCCCTTTTTAACATTTTTCCCATAGGGTCCAATGTTAAACTAAGTCCTGCGGTGGCGGCCATTTTGAATATCAGATTGGGATAAAAAACATTAACTTTATAGAGGACCATCCAAACAATATTGCTAGTAAGTTTTGTTTCCATTAGTTGGCTGGTTTCAGAAAAGAAGCCTTTCAAACTTGTTCCCATAGGGTCCTATGTTAAATTAAGTCCTGCGGTGGCAGCCATTTTGAATTTCCAATGGCCATAAAAAACACTAACTTTATAGAGGACCATCCAAACAATATTGCTAGTAAGTTTTTGTTTCCATTGATTAACCGGTTTCAGAGAAGAAGCCTTTTAAAACTTTTTCCCATAGGGTTCTATGTTAAACTAAGTCCTGCAGTGGCAGCCATTTTGAATTTCCAATTGCCATAAAAAACACTAACTTTATAGAGGACCATCCAAACAATATTGCTAGTAAGTTTTTGTTTCCATTGATTAACCGGTTTCAGAGAAGAAGCCTTTTAAAACTTTTTCCCATAGGGTTCTATGTTAAACTAAGTCCTGCAGTGGCGGCCATTTTGAATTTCCAATTGCCATAAAAAACATAAACTTTATAGAGGACCATCCAAACAATATTGCTAGTAAGTTTTTGTTTCCGTTGATTAACCGGTTTCAGAGAAGAAGCCTTTAAAAACTTTTTCCCATAGGGTTCTATATTAAACTAAGTCCTGCGGTAGCGGCCATTTTGAATTTCCAGTTGGCATAAAAATCATAAACTTTATAAAGGACCACCCAAACAATATTGCTAGTAAGTTTTGTTTTGATTGGTTAACCGGTTTCAGAGAAGAAGCCCTTTTTAACCTTTTACCCATAGGGTCCAATGTTAAACTAAGTCCTGCGGTGGCGGCCATTTTGAATATCAGATTGGGATAAAAAACATTAACTTTATAGAGGACCATCCAAACAATATTGCTAGTAAGTTTTGTTGCCATTGGTTGGCTGGTTTCAGAAAAGAAGCCTTTCAAACTTGTTCCCATAGGGTCCTATGTTAAATTAAGTCCTGCGGTGGCAGCCATTTTGAATTTCCAATTGCCATAAAAAACACTAACTTTATAGAGGACCATCCAAACAATATTGCTAGTAAGTTTTTGTTTCCATTGATTAACCGGTTTCAGAGAAGAAGCCTTTTAAAACTTTTTCCCATAGGGTTCTATGTTAAACTAAGTCCTGCAGTGGCGGCCATTTTGAATTTCCAATTGCCACAAAAAACACAAACTCTATAGAGGACCATCCAAACAATATTGCTAGTAAGTTTTGTTTTGATTGGTTAACCGGTTTCAGAGAAGAAGCCCTTTTTAACATTTTTCCCATAGGGTCCAATGTTAAACTAAGTCCTGCGGTGGCGGCCATTTTGAATATCAGATTGGGATAAAAAACATTAACTTTATAGAGGACCATCCAAACAATATTGCTAGTAAGTTTTGTTTCCATTAGTTGGCTGGTTTCAGAAAAGAAGCCTTTCAAACTTGTTCCCATAGGGTCCTATGTTAAATTAAGTTCTGCGGTGGCAGCCATTTTGAATTTCCAATTGCCATAAAAAACACTAACTTTATAGAGGACCATCCAAACAATATTGCTAGTAAGTTTTTGTTTCCATTGATTAACCGGTTTCAGAGAAGAAGCCTTTTAAAACTTTTTCCCATAGGGTTCTATGTTAAACTAAGTCCTGCAGTGGCGGCCATTTTGAATTTCCAATTGCCATAAAAAACATAAACTTTATAGAGGACCATCCAAACAATATTGCTAGTAAGTTTTTGTTTCCGTTGATTAACCGGTTTCAGAGAAGAAGCCTTTAAAAACTTTTTCCCATAGGGTTCTATATTAAACTAAGTCCTGCGGTAGCGGCCATTTTGAATTTCCAGTTGGCATAAAAATCATAAACTTTATAAAGGACCACCCAAACAATATTGCTAGTAAGTTTTGTTTTGATTGGTTAACCGGTTTCAGAGAAGAAGCCCTTTTTAACCTTTTACCCATAGGGTCCTATGTTAAATTAAGTTCTGCGGTGGCAGCCATTTTGAATTTCCAATTGCCATAAAAAACACTAACTTTATAGAGGACCATCCAAACAATATTGCTAGTAAGTTTTTGTTTCCATTGATTAACCGGTTTCAGAGAAGAAGCCTTTTAAAACTTTTTCCCATAGGGTTCTATGTTAAACTAAGTCCTGCAGTGGCGGCCATTTTGAATTTCCAATTGCCATAAAAAACATAAACTTTATAGAGGACCATCCAAACAATATTGCTAGTAAGTTTTTGTTTCCGTTGATTAACCGGTTTCAGAGAAGAAGCCTTTAAAAACTTTTTCCCATAGGGTTCTATATTAAACTAAGTCCTGCGGTAGCGGCCATTTTGAATTTCCAGTTGGCATAAAAATCATAAACTTTATAAAGGACCACCCAAACAATATTGCTAGTAAGTTTTGTTTTGATTGGTTAACCGGTTTCAGAGAAGAAGCCCTTTTTAACCTTTTACCCATAGGGTCCAATGTTAAACTAAGTCCTGCGGTGGCGGCCATTTTGAATATCAGATTGGGATAAAAAACATTAACTTTATAGAGGACCATCCAAACAATATTGCTAGTAAGTTTTGTTGCCATTGGTTGGCTGGTTTCAGAAAAGAAGCCTTTCAAACTTGTTCCCATAGGGTCCTATGTTAAATTAAGTCCTGCGGTGGCAGCCATTTTGAATTTCCAATTGCCATAAAAAACACTAACTTTATAGAGGACCATCCAAACAATATTGCTAGTAAGTTTTTGTTTCCATTGATTAACCGGTTTCAGAGAAGAAGCCTTTTAAAACTTTTTCCCATAGGGTTCTATGTTAAACTAAGTCCTGCAGTGGCGGCCATTTTGAATTTCCAATTGCCATAAAAAACACAAACTCTATAGAGGACCATCCAAACAATATTGCTAGTAAGTTTTGTTTTGATTGGTTAAGCGGTTTCAGAGAAGAAGCCCTTTTTAACATTTTTCCCATAGGGTCCAATGTTAAACTAAGTCCTGCGGTGGCGGCCATTTTGAATATCAGATTGGGATAAAAAACATTAACTTTATAGAGGACCATCCAAACAATATTGCTAGTAAGTTTTGTTTCCATTAGTTGGCTGGTTTCAGAAAAGAAGCCTTTCAAACTTGTTCCCATAGGGTCCTATGTTAAATTAAGTCCTGCGGTGGCAGCCATTTTGAATTTCCAATGGCCATAAAAAACACTAACTTTATAGAGGACCATCCAAACAATATTGCTAGTAAGTTTTTGTTTCCATTGATTAACCGGTTTCAGAGAAGAAGCCTTTTAAAACTTTTTCCCATAGGGTTCTATGTTAAACTAAGTCCTGCAGTGGCAGCCATTTTGAATTTCCAATTGCCATAAAAAACACTAACTTTATAGAGGACCATCCAAACAATATTGCTAGTAAGTTTTTGTTTCCATTGATTAACCGGTTTCAGAGAAGAAGCCTTTTAAAACTTTTTCCCATAGGGTTCTATGTTAAACTAAGTCCTGCAGTGGCGGCCATTTTGAATTTCCAATTGCCATAAAAAACATAAACTTTATAGAGGACCATCCAAACAATATTGCTAGTAAGTTTTTGTTTCCGTTGATTAACCGGTTTCAGAGAAGAAGCCTTTAAAAACTTTTTCCCATAGGGTTCTATATTAAACTAAGTCCTGCGGTAGCGGCCATTTTGAATTTCCAGTTGGCATAAAAATCATAAACTTTATAAAGGACCACCCAAACAATATTGCTAGTAAGTTTTGTTTTGATTGGTTAACCGGTTTCAGAGAAGAAGCCCTTTTTAACCTTTTACCCATAGGGTCCAATGTTAAACTAAGTCCTGCGGTGGCGGCCATTTTGAATATCAGATTGGGATAAAAAACATTAACTTTATAGAGGACCATCCAAACAATATTGCTAGTAAGTTTTGTTGCCATTGGTTGGCTGGTTTCAGAAAAGAAGCCTTTCAAACTTGTTCCCATAGGGTCCTATGTTAAATTAAGTCCTGCGGTGGCAGCCATTTTGAATTTCCAATTGCCATAAAAAACACTAACTTTATAGAGGACCATCCAAACAATATTGCTAGTAAGTTTTGTTTTGATTGGTTAACCGGTTTCAGAGAAGAAGCCCTTTTTAACATTTTTCCCATAGGGTCCAATGTTAAACTAAGTCCTGCGGTGGCGGCCATTTTGAATATCAGATTGGGATAAAAAACATTAACTTTATAGAGGACCATCCAAACAATATTGCTAGTAAGTTTTGTTTCCATTAGTTGGCTGGTTTCAGAAAAGAAGCCTTTCAAACTTGTTCCCATAGGGTCCTATGTTAAATTAAGTTCTGCGGTGGCAGCCATTTTGAATTTCCAATTGCCATAAAAAACACTAACTTTATAGAGGACCATCCAAACAATATTGCTAGTAAGTTTTTGTTTCCATTGATTAACCGGTTTCAGAGAAGTAGCCTTTTAAATCTTTTTCCCATAGGGTTCTATGTTAAACTAAGTCCTGCAGTGGCGGCCATTTTGAATTTCCAATTGCCATAAAAAAAATAAACTTTATAGAGGACCATCCAAACAATATTGCTAGTAAGTTTTTGTTTCCGTTGATTAACCGGTTTCAGAGAAGAAGCCTTTAAAAACTTTTTCCCATAGGGTTCTATATTAAACTAAGTCCTGCGGTAGCGGCCATTTTGAATTTCCAGTTGGCATAAAAATCATAAACTTTATAAAGGACCACCCAAACAATATTGCTAGTAAGTTTTGTTTTGATTGGTTAACCGGTTTCAGAGAAGAAGCCCTTTTTAACCTTTTACCCATAGGGTCCAATGTTAAACTAAGTCCTGCGGTGGCGGCCATTTTGAATATCAGATTGGGATAAAAAACATTAACTTTATAGAGGACCATCCAAACAATATTGCTAGTAAGTTTTGTTGCCATTGGTTGGCTGGTTTCAGAAAAGAAGCCTTTCAAACTTGTTCCCATAGGGTCCTATGTTAAATTAAGTCCTGCGGTGGCAGCCATTTTGAATTTCCAATTGCCATAAAAAACACTAACTTTATAGAGGACCATCCAAACAATATTGCTAGTAAGTTTTTGTTTCCATTGATTAACCGGTTTCAGAGAAGAAGCCTTTTAAAACTTTTTCCCATAGGGTTCTATGTTAAACTAAGTCCTGCAGTGGCGGCCATTTTGAATTTCCAATTGCCATAAAAAACACAAACTCTATAGAGGACCATCCAAACAATATTGCTAGTAAGTTTTGTTTTGATTGGTTAAGCGGTTTCAGAGAAGAAGCCCTTTTTAACATTTTTCCCATAGGGTCCAATGTTAAACTAAGTCCTGCGGTGGCGGCCATTTTGAATATCAGATTGGGATAAAAAACATTAACTTTATAGAGGACCATCCAAACAATATTGCTAGTAAGTTTTGTTTCCATTAGTTGGCTGGTTTCAGAAAAGAAGCCTTTCAAACTTGTTCCCATAGGGTCCTATGTTAAATTAAGTCCTGCGGTGGCAGCCATTTTGAATTTCCAATGGCCATAAAAAACACTAACTTTATAGAGGACCATCCAAACAATATTGCTAGTAAGTTTTTGTTTCCATTGATTAACCGGTTTCAGAGAAGAAGCCTTTTAAAACTTTTTCCCATAGGGTTCTATGTTAAACTAAGTCCTGCAGTGGCGGCCATTTTGAATTTCCAATTCCCATCTAAAACACAAACTTTATAGAGGACCATCTAAACAATATTGCTAGTAAGTTTTGTTTTGATTGGTTAAACGGTTTCAGAGAAGAAGCCCTTTTTAACTTTTTTCCCATAGGGTCCTATGTTAAACTAAGTCTTGAGGTGGCGGCCATATTGGTGTACCAATCAAAATAAAAAACACAAACTTTGTAAAGATCCATCCAATGAACATTATGGCCAAGTTTGGTTTCAATTGGCCAAGTGGTTTCAGAGAAGAAGATTAAAATGTAAAAAGTTTACAGACGCCGACGACGCCGACGGACGCAAAGTGATAACAATAGCTCACATGACCCTTTGGGTCATGTGAGCTAAAAACACCAAGTCATATTTAGGATGAAGGTCTTGGATTTCAAATCAGACCCGTATAAAAGAAAACTTTGTTTAGGACCACTCTATAGAAATCTGCAGAAACATAGGCCGTGAAATAGCTTTATTTTGTTTCTTTGTTTATCAATTAAGGTTGACAAATAATTTTGATTTCAAAAATGTTTATCAGTTATGACAATCCACAATTATTGTCAATTTCAGCACTAAAATAAATAAAACTATCAACATAATATGTATTGCATGAGAATATAAATTTTATGTTTGACAGTAAAATGTTGACATCTTTATCTTGGAACTTTTTGTGACATTTGTACAAGTATATAAGTATCTTTCAGGTCCAAGCTAGATTGTGATGCAGACAAAACAGACTTTACACAACCTCTTAACGGTCTTCTTTGTAAATCTGGCATCTTTACTTTTTTATAACCATGTCTTCTATAAGAATCACTGTAAACAAATTACAGATTTAAGTTAATTTCGTGTAATAATTAACTTTGTGTTGTCATTCAGAAATAATTTTAACAAATTCAAACATTTGTTAAACAATGTTATTTTGAGTCTGCATTGTACTGAAGCAAAGAATTCGGGGTACTAAAAGACATTTTTTGTTTTTAAATTTCACTTCGACATAACAAGATTCCATGCCTAGAAGGAAATCATAAACAATTTCATTTCATTTCCCCCAATTCCCAATTTTTAAAACATCTGGGTAGAAAACATTCCCTATTTTTAAAACATCTGGGCAGAAAACTGTAGGAGGAGTTGATTACACAAAATAAAAAAAGACTAAACTTTTTATTACAACCATCCATGTTAATGGGCTATTTCATATTCAATGAATGAAACTCAATCATGAGACAAAAACAAGACAAGGTTTAGTTTTCATGTGAATTACAGGTACACGCTGAAATTAAGCTCCGCCTTGTATTAACCTCTGCATACCCAGACAAAAATGTAGCATCCTTTTAGCTGATATCTAGTCAATTTTTAGCATATATAATTGAGACCAATTAGCTGGAAATTAGTGCATAATTAGCATATTTGTTAGCATGTAATTAGCAACACTAAATTATACCAGCTCAACTACTCCAGACCATGCTAAATCACGCTATCAGTTTTTTATCAACAGCCAATCAAATGTTTTTAAATGTAATAGTATAAAACAAGTGTGGACACAGAAAAAAGTCTCGCCTGCTTTCCGCTTCAGTAACGAAAAAAAAAACTTCATAAGCATTACATAAATAGCATTAAATTGTTATCATTTAAAATATACAATGCATGGTTACAGAGAAACGGACCTAATCGTAAAACTTTAACTTAGTCACTGGACCATAAAATTGAGGTGATGGTCAGTTGAAACCTACGAGACACTCATGTACTAATCATTAGAAATCTATATACCAAATACTTTCATCCTACCATGCATGGTTACAGAGGAAGTGCCCTAATCCAAAAACTTTAACATAGTCGCTGGATTGTGAAATTGAGGTCAAGGTCAGGTGACACCTACCAGACAGTCATGTACTAGTCATCAGCAACCTATATACCAAATATTGTCATCCTACCATGCGTGGTTACAGAGTAATCTGCCGTAACCCAAAAACTAACGTAGTCGCTGGACCGTGAAATTGAGGTCAAGGTCAGGTGACACCTACCAGACAGTCATGTACTAGTCATCAGCAACCTAGAATATAGCTGAAATATTGCTGCTCGGGCGTTAAACACCATTAATCAATCAATCAATCAATCAACCTATATACCAAATATTGTCATCATACCATGCGTGGTTACAGAGTACAGAGGAACTGCCCTAACCCAAAAACTTTAACATAGTCACTGGACCGTGAAATTGAGGTCAAGGTCAGGTGACTGACTGGCAAGTACTCATCATAAGCTACCTCTGGAACAAATTTGATGGACCTAGGGCTTGAGCTTACAAAGATATGAAGCAAGATGTCCAAGTGTTTACGCCGCCGCCGCCGGATTCCCCTACATATGTCTCGCCTCCAGCGACTATCATTGCAAGCGAGACAATTAGCGCAATCTGTTGCATATTTTAAGCGTTTCAATTATGTAAATTAGATCGACAGCAGGAAATCAGCGTGTCTGATAAGTAGACTTCTAGTATAAATATGCAAATTAGCTAACCAGTATGTTTTAGCAAACAATTAATGCATATTTAGCAAGATATAGTGCACATTCATGTATACTGTTGTAGCAGGAATCCAGCATGAATTTAGTGGGTTTTTAGTTTTTTTGTAGCATATATTCAGCAATGAGTCGGCAAGATTCTAGCATGTATTAAGCATGCTTTTAGTATTGTTTTAGTGTGTATTTAGCACCATTAGCAACATTCTAGTATGTATGTAGTGGACTTGTAGTGTTGTAGCAATGAGTTAGCTCTTTTGTTTTTTGTCTTCTTTGCACAGGATTTTCTCTGGATGGGAATTCTGTTTTTTCAAGGGCAAATCTTTTCCGGATCTGCATTCCTAGAAGCCAATTAATGTGTACTGGAGCAAACAAAACCTATAGAAATAGAACAACCAAAAACATAAGTTTGAAGAAAATTGTTTATTTTCTATGGCAACGCATAAACAGCAAAAATTAACAATATGTAATATTTAGCAACTGTTTGAAAACAACAGTACATGTCTGTCATTTCATACTCATCTGTAGTCTAAAAAAATCACATCCCATAATTTTTATATTGTCTTTTCAGTAACTTATGTCTTGTATATCTCTAGAACTAAAATTGTCTTGGATGTCTGTTTTTATTTCCTCAGTCTTCATGAGAACAAAACCTTGACTCATGCATCATGTTATTTAAAGTTGTTCTGGCACTACTGTCTGAAAAAAAAATCATTAAAGGTTAGAACACTATAGCACAACACAATGCAAAAAAATGAAACAATAGATCATTAACACATAATTTAATTGCCAACAGTATATATTGTATCTAAAATATTAGAGTTCGAAAGTTTTGTTAAAATTTTAAGCTTTTCCAACCAAAATAAAATCATGTGATCAAATGTTTTTAATATTTGAACAGGTTTAATGAATATAAAAGAAATGACACTGGCCAAGATAGAAAAAAACATCAACAATCATTTTTTTATAGATAAATAACATTTTAAAACAATGTCCAGCGTTCACCCTTGCCATGACATTTGTGGGTTAGAAACATCTGGGTCTTAATTGGGTATAGTATGGCAATTCATGGTTCTTGACCTTTTTTTGATTTCTTAAAAGGTTTATTGAATATGTGTTGCAACAGGCAACTGCTTACTTGTCCAGAGAACCAGAGTTCAGTCAAATTTTCTTGAGAGTCCCTGGCTTTTGTTTGTGTGCTGTTTTGTTTTGTGGTTGTTCCAAGGCTTTGTATTAATATTTTCGAATTAGTGATTTCTTTGACATATTGGTATTTCTTTGCTTAATTGTTAGCTCATAACTATCGTGATGAAGGGAATATTTGTTGTTGCTTTTTCAATTGACATATCAAGTTATCCTTCTTATTAAAAAAGTTACCAATTGGCCGATTGTGAATTAAGTGGTGTTACCTCCCTTAAAGGGGCGGGTAACCCCGATTTACATGTATGACTCGCACATGCAGTATATGCTTACCACTAACTTTCAGTCTGAAAATATTTATTTCCAATGCATAAGAAACCATAAACACAATGTTTTGCAACATAATTTAACCTCGTTACTGTGACGTCCCAGTTTTATTTTTTGTTCATAAAATTGTTCATTTAACAGGTAATATTATTGTATAGAAAATAAACAACAATCGGACGTCCCTTGTCATTCCTTTGAACGCCTGATGTGACTTAATTGACAGGTGGGAGGCCGTGTATCAAAAGAAACACATATTACAATCCAATCAATAGGTGTGACGGGAAAAACATACCGATGGGAGGAGCATTCATTCATAGACTTTTGAAAATCACATGTTAATGCATCTACATATAGCTGCAATAAAATAATGCACCTTTCGGGGTTGCAATAATTTCCTTTAAAAAAATAAAAAGGAAAATAATTTTAAGTTAATTTTATTTTCGATCTTTTTCACTAAACCTACGACTGCAATTTGGAAAATGCTTATCCTAAAACGCTAGGGGAAAATATTCTTTGAAGGTCGTATCTGAAACAAGCAACACATTTTCCTATGGTAATTGTTACAAATTGCACGTGTACCTTTTCCAATTAACACCAGTCACCTGTACAGGAAGTTTCTTTTTTTATTATTTTTTATTACAGGTATGTAATCACTCAATTATCCGTAACTGATAACTGTCAGCCTATTGAAATCCCTGCTCACACACATCAGAGACATAAATTATGTGTACTAGTTATTATATACATTGATATATGTACATGTATATTTCTTGACAACAGAATCCTTTTTATCTAACCAGCAGCAGGTGTACCATACCTTGCATCCGGTGAATAGGTAATTAATTTACATGGGGTACCAAGTGAGAAAGACATTTATACTAACAATTTATTAACCACAGTTCATTAGTTAACACTTATTTTGTACACTTATAAATTTGAGTTTTTAAAGCTAACTTTTATTCGAAAAAAGTTTGCCTATACTAAATGCCAAACCCCCTTGGAAAAATTTTTTTGCTTGCATTTTTTAATTATTCTATATTTTACCTTTTTATTACGAAAATTCAGGAGAAAAAATGTAGATACGATAACCTGTCCATGTTTTATAATATGCCTAATTGTTTAGTTGTTACAAATCGTCCTTGAATTTTGCTACGGGTTTTTACATAATAAGTCAGGGGGCCTCGGTGGCCGAGTGGTCATGGTAGTTCGTCTACTATTGATCACGTGGTCTGTCAACACTGAGATTGCGGGTTCGATTCTCACTGCAGGCAGGGTGTACTCGACTCCAATCTTAATTGACAAGGATTGCCAGTTTTCCTACCGCAGGTCGGGGGTTCTCTCCGGTACTCCGGCTTCCTCCCCCAATAAAAACTTGACGCCATGAAATAGCTGAAAAATTGCTGAAAGTGGCGTTAAAGCACCATTCAAACAAAAACAAACAAACATAATAAGTCAGCCATTTTTGTTTCTAAAGGGACCTTACAATGTTTACAAGTGTTCGTCTGCTTTCGTGACGTTCAATGGTATTCGGACAAACCACGAGACTTTTCCCGCCTTAACTGCAGACGACATCACCCGAAGGACTTCAATCGATTGTTCCTAAAGTACACTTCCGTTCTAGTTGAGGTCAAATTTTAGTATGGAAAATCACCCGTTTCAAAATTAAAAAACTGTCATATTTCAAAACGCCGAATATCTCGAGGAAATAATTATTGATTTCAAAAAGTACCCTTCTTGATCTACAAAAGGAGCATAAGCTGAACCATACGCGGTAAGCAGTTTTAATTTTTCACGCTAAAAACCCTCTACAGAATACGTCAACACTTACTATAGTCTGTATATCTTATACATATTTTAATACCCTTTTTTTATTTAATGGGGTTTTCACCCACGTAGGTGCCAATTAATTGTTTATTGAAGGTATAGTGCGACACATTAATGTTATGGCTTGTATACCAACTACAGTCTTACATGTAAACTAGAGTTACCGAACATGTTACCGGTAGGTGGCGTCCATATGGAAAGACGTGAATTATGGTTTCTTCACTGCTGGAAATAATGCTGTAGAATCTTGAACCTGGACAAATTACCAACAATACTGTCAGAAAACATGTCACTTCTTTTCTGTTTAAGTTGCAACTTGTCACCTGAAAACAAAAGATTCATTTTTTTACAAGGCTGCAAATGTATGGGGCATATAATATTGGTGCTTCATTGGAAATAAAAAAGTTATTTTTAACATCTCAAGTTATTAAAGATAAAACATGTATTCACAAGGAGCAGCTTAATTCGTGTTAATTTTTATTTCTAAATATATTTAAAAGGAATATTAATATCTATAATGGTCCACACCAAATTTCTGAAGAACGTACGACTTGTTGTCATTTATAAGAAAAGGGGGAATCGATCGATGTGTGTGCATTTCAAGAACACGTGGCTGCATGCATACGTGCGTCTGCATGTGTTTATAATTACAATCTTCGTAATTAACCCATTCAATGACAATGATGTTAACGGTAACTTCCATATTTCTCAAGAAAATCTTTGAACAGACTCGATACTCACTTCGTTTGTAACGAACTTGTACCAGTTCACTGTTAAGTCGTGGAGACTGGAGGTCAGTCAAACTCAAAATCGGGCTTGGTGGTTTAATGCTTCTCGGATTTCCTTGAGTTAATAAAACTATTCTCATGCATCGGTAAAACTGCTACAATTCAACTGGTTATATTTTCACGAAATATGTCAATTTCGTCATTCTTTTTGTTTACATCCGGTCTGTTATCATTTTTCAAAACAATCGTATATTAATCAGCCAATCACAATGGAGACCCTAATCTGCGGAAGGGTGAAAAAACCGGAAGGGTTTTTTCGTATATTTTTGCCTATAACTTTCGAACGGATAAACATATCGATGTCATTTAAACGGATTCTGAAAGATAATAACAATTTCAGCATCATAAATATAAAATAATTTAAATTATCTTGATTTAAATTATTTAAAACTTGACCGGAAGGGTTTTTTCTCTACTAAAATTGAATACAATTTTTCAACTTTGGACTCAATTTCTAAAAACATACAAAACTCCGGTCAAAATTGGTTAATATATTCCTCTAGTAAATTTTATAGCAAATTCATTGATATATAACTCAATTTTATTCATGAAAGGAAAAGTTGTCAAAAGTTGACCGGAAGGGTGGTCCGTTGGAGTATTGCGTACACTGAAATTTCAACTTTGGACTTAATTTGTAAAATCATGCAATACTCCGGTCAAAATTGGTTAATATATTCCTCTAGTAAATTTAATAGCAAATCTATTGATATATACCTCAATTTTATTCATGAAAGGAAAAGTTGTCAAAAGTTGACCGGAAGGGTGGTCCGTTGGAGTATTGCGTAGGCGATTGTTATGTTTCTCGCGTTGTTTTATTTGAGGAATCTCCTTTAATACCTTTTTTAATTCATGAGAGAAAACATGCTAAATGGCACGAGAGTTTGTTTTCTTTTCTTAAATTAAAAAATAGCTAGGCTTGACAAAATGAAAATTCCTTTCGTTCTTGTTTCCCAAATTGTCCAATTATGTTTTGTTGGAATCATTTAAAAGAAGACTTCAAATTTTGGCTGAAAGGACGAGTGTTGTCCGACAACATAAAAGTGTTCATTGACTATTTAGATAAAATGCTTCACTCCGAGAGCGAAGAAGAGTTTTCTAATTTAAGGATTAAATATACTTCAAAGTGCCCCCCCCCCCCCCGAAGTTTTAGAACATTATGACAAACAAATATCCCAGGCTATAATTAATCACTCAGGTTGATGGCTTATTGAAAAATATCCGGGCATGTATGATCCTTATTCGGAAATAACTAATAATCTTTAAGAACGTATGAAATGCTGTTAAAAAGAGAAAACGATTGGAAAGAACTTCCTGTAGATCTTTTAGCCTTAGGACTTTATTACATACAAAACCTTTAAAATTTTGAAATATTAAGAGGCCGGTCTGGAGTTGGTAACTATCACTTGAAAAAAAAGATTTTAACAGGGCTTTTATCGAACCATTTGATTGTATTTTCCCAAAAAGAATAGTTTGTCCGGACGAAATCATTGAATATATCAAAAGTGAGAAGCCTGTGTCATCAAAGGAGAAGTTGACTATTAATTAATTAATACGAAATTAACGAAACAACAGTAAGCCAACAGGTAATTAACAAACTGCCAGATGACACGGTATTTGACGAGGATAATCAACACTGTAATCAACCTGTAATTCAATTTCCTGCCTTTGATGTGAATTGAAGTAGTTCGTTTTATTATTGACAATAATTAAATAACTTTAGTTCCTCAACAAGGGGCATTTATTGTCCACGGTCGAAAGGGAAAATATTGTGTTACACTATTTCTGAAAGTAACATGTCGGTGCGAATCCTCTACTACATATGTTACCACAAGATTAGCATATAAGGATTAGAACCAGTAGAAAAAAAACCAGAGTTATTAATTTAAGGGCATTGTGCCACCATACATTGTCTAAAAAGTGAAAAAAGAAAATTGATAACAAATCCTATAGGAAACATCCAAGATTTAATGATAACGAAATTGAATTCAAACCAGCTCCAGATTCGTCCTTTTCGTTAAACACTCCTCTCAAAATTGAGGTTAAAATCAAAACACCCTCAACAGTAGAAAGCTCGAAATCTTTAAAAACTCAAAAATCAAAACTCGTTTTCCCCCGTAAATCGAACAGACAAATAAATTTAAGTTTAATAAAAGAAGAAACAGCATGTAATAATGTACGTAGAGCTCCAAAATATGTTTCAAGAAACAAAGATGCAGTTGAACAAAATAAAAACCTGTTCGTAAAAAATAGAAGACATTTTGTAGAGAAAACTAACTGTATTAATGAACCTATTTCGGATTTGTCAGATTCTACAACATTAACTTGGGTGGGAATTTGTAAACAACATCATAAACAATCAATATTAACTAACGAACATTTATGTTCAGACATAATCATAACTGTTTAAAATATACTTAAATCCCAGTACCCAGAAATAAACGGGTTTCTAAATACCACATTAGCACCAGTTAAAATTTAGGACAGGTGTGTAAAAAACTGTGGTTTTAAATTTCAAAAATAAATCACCATCATGTCAAATTCACCATCACGGTCGAGTTGAGATCATTGGATTTTGTCAATGCAAAATTCTAAAAATATTTTGGACAGTTTATCATTAAAAATAACCACATGTTTGGAATATTAGTTAGATCAAATTTACGGCAAAGAGCAGAATCAACGTGCTAAAATGAAACGAAACGCAGAGGAACAATTGAAACGTTGATTGCGGTCTGTTTGCAATTGTAAATAAATAAATAAATAAATAAATAAATAAATAGTTTTTGAATTTGTATTAAAAACAAGCATAGCGGGAAAATCTGTAGCATTATGCAAAAAATGAAAATAATAATTTGTTGCACAATGATTCCACCGCCTGATGAGATCTGTTGAGGGATCGAAATGGTTGTTGTAATGTTAGACATTAAAACATTATTTCAAAGTAGAATACATTTCAACATTTCATATTTTGCAAAATTTCGTTTCATTTATAATATATTGAATTATATATCTTTGTAATTCAATATGTTGACAATTAATGGCTTATTAATTAATAGCTGACCTGTGAATTCAAAACATCGTGGAAAAGAAATTCCAACAAATGTGTCCTATAGCTGATTTTTTCACAGAACATCCAATCCGGTCAACTTTTTACAACTTTCCCTTTTATTAATAAAATTAGGTTATATACCTATGGGTTTGCTATATAATTTACTAGAGGGATATATTAACCAATGCGACCGGAGTATTGCATGTTTTAACAAATTGAGTCCAAAGTTGAAATTTCACTGTACGCAATACTCCAACGGACCGCCCTTCCGGTCAACTTTTGACAACTTTTCCTTTCATGAATAAAATTAAGTTATATATCAATGGATTTGTTATAAAACTTACTAGAGGAATATATTACGCAATTTTGACCGGAATATTGCATGTTTTTACAAATTAAGTCCAAATTTGAAATTTTACTGTGCGCAATACTCCAACGGACCACCCTTCCGGTCAACTTTTGACATTTTTCCCTTTCATGAATAAAATTGAGTAATATATCAATAGATTTGCTATTAAATTTACTAGAGGAATATATTAACCAATTTTGACCGGAGTATTGCATGATTTTACAAATTAAGTCCAAAGTGAAATTTCAGTGTACGCAATACTCCAACAGACCATCCTTCCGGTCAATTTTTGACAACTTTTCCTTTCATGAATAAAATTGAGTTATATATCAATAGATTTCCTATGAAATTTACTAGAGGAATATATTAACCATTTTTGACCGGAGTATTGCATGATTTTACAAATTAAGTCCAAATTTGAAATTTCACTGTACGCAATACTCCAACGAACCACCCTTCCGGTCAACTTTTGACAACTTTCCCTTTCATGAATAAAATTGAGTTATATATCAATGGATTTGCTATAAAATTTACTAGAGGAATATGTTAACCAATTTTGACCGGAGCATTGCATATTTTAACAAATTGAGTCCAAAGTTGAAAAATCGTATTCAATTTTAGTAGAGAAAAAACCCTTCCGGTCAAGTTTTAAATAATTTAAATCAATATAATTTAAATTATTTTAAATTTATTATGTAGAAATTGTTATTATCTTTCAGAATCCGTTAAAATGACATCGATATGTTTATCCGTGCGAAAGTTATAGGCAAAAATATACGAAATAACCATTCCGGTTTTTCCACCCTTCCGCAGATTAGGGTCTCCCCAATCACAATACCCGATTCAAAATTACCGATTCGGTTATCTAATGAATGACGATTTACCAAACACATCCGAATAAAGATCGTGGATAACATATAAACAAAGTTTTATTTACCTGATAAAGATTTCGGAAAGTATAAAATCAATAAATAAGAATAATAAATCACTAAAAATAATAACGGAACATGTTTGGAATGCAAAATACATATGTTTCATGTCTTGAGAATATGAACTGTCATAGATTCACGGAGACATTACCAAGTCTTGCCAGTTATAATTAATAAACAATATATTTAAGAACCTGTTGTTTGATACTTCTGAATTTTATTTTTGTAATTCTTATTCTGTCGAATAGGGCTACGTTTACAAGCGTATGGATCGAATCTATTGCTACAATATAAGAAAATTGGCTACCTCCCCTGATCATTTGAATTTTTACAAAAAACTATTAGCTTTATTATATATTTAAATTAAAATGTTGATCTTAATAGAAAAAAATGTTTATTTCAGTCTGAAATTGAATTATAAGTGATAATTATCATTTATGATAACTGATTTTTGTAAATAACGAACCTTTTCTCAATATTTTATACCATAATATATTTTGAAATACTTTGGACATCATTCGGTGCAATCATGTGAGATACAGCAGAATTCCGTCCGACCGAGTTGTCGGTGTAGGACGTAAAAAAACTCCCCAAGTCAAGTACAGCAGAATTGTTTCTTTTTAGACAATAGCAAAGACATAATTACATTGTCTCTGGCAATAGTTAGCAAGGGTACTTTTTACTTCATATGCGAAAATGTGCTGCTAGCTGTGTGACACATTTTCTATCAAAATACATGTACTATTTTCTTCTACATTGCATGTGTTTGTGGAAGACAATTTTTATATACACACAAAAGGGATTAATGTCACACATTGTCCCAACCCCTCCCCATGAAGAAGGTGCTTATTTAATAATCTTGGTATTCAGATTATCTTTTATTATCATAGTAAAACAAAAGTGAACAAACACATATTAGTACAATATTAGTATTGCTAAAATCATGCTAATTTATCTTAGTTTCTTTAAACTATAAAAGGATTAGTATTCAACAAACAAATATTAGTATAAATTAGTATTGCTGAAATTATGCTAATTTATCTTAAAATTATATGCAAAACATGTAATTTTTACTGCATAATTTAACATGTTTAACTAACAGATCTATACTAGTAAGAAATTAGTGCAGCTAAAATTATACAAACATTACTTTTTTTAAAAAAATGTTCTGATAGACATCTTAAATTAGCATATAATTAGCTGAGAACTCCATTCATCCTTATTCTAACTAAAATACACTACAGAAATGTAGTATGTATTTAGTATAGATATTCATCTCATATTTTTGATCCACTAATTTATGCTGTAATTGTAGTATATTGTTAGTATAATGTAGTGTAGTTTTAGTATTAAAAATTTTAACAAAGTAAAATCAGCACAAATTTAGCAGACTAGCAGTATCTACTAAATATGCGCTACATTTTTACAGTACAAAATGGGCAGGATATTAGTACATAATTAGTAACGCTGTCATAAATTAGCGCCGCTACCTTTTGGTCTGGGTTGTATCTTAAGCGATCTGTCCTCAATTTTACAGAGTTATATGCCCATTCTCAATAACATAGGACTTTTGAGCATACAAAAAAAATAAAATCCAAATTCATTATTTTCAAACCATATTTTACCATTCTAACTCCAAATACTAACAGTACTAAATATGGCCTATTTTTTAAATATGAATGTTGAAGTCGTGATTAATTCCAGGAAATAGAGATTTTGAGAACCCGAAATTGCCCTTTATAAAGTTATCCGTTGTTATATTTGTGTGATATTGCTACCGTATTTAGAGTTTCTTACAAAATATAATATTCCAGTCTTTCCGGTGGCTGAAATAACAACAGAATGTTGAAATTTTTTTAGTGATACCACAGAGAATTGTCATATTATTCAAAACTTTTTATTCATGAAAAAACCATTTACGGACCATTTTGTAAGGAATTTGTCCGAAGAGAGATGCAGAAATGTAACAAATGTTGCAAACATAAAATTTCTACAAATAAACTAGAGGATCCCAGGAGCCTGTAATCGCTCACCTGGAACCCAAATGACTTCAACTATATTTTAATTTTTTGAAATTAACAGTTTCAGTCTAGTTGTTATAGCTTTTAAGTTCCTATGCAAAAACTAAACATTTCTTCAAAAATTTTAGTTAAGTACAATAAGTCCTATAAGGTGCCATCATACAATTTCTGAAAATTAAATGGTTTGTAGGCCTTGTCCTTTAGGGTAATTTAGAAATTTACAGTTTTACTCTAGGTGTGTTATAGACTAATTTATAATACAAAAACTGTTCATTTGTTAAAATTCATAATTAAAGGGTACTAACTCCTATAAAGAGTCATCTTGCAATTTTGGACTAAGCAATCATTTGTATGGCTTCTATTGCTGATCATTTGTGTAATTTACAGTTTCAATCTAGCTGCTATAGTTTTCAAGTTACAGGACAAAAATGGAAAATTTCATTCAAAAATTGTCATTTAAGGGCAATAACTCATATAAGGAGTCATATGACAATTTCAGACCAATCAAGTGAATTGTAGGGCTTTTATTGCTTATCATTTTTGCCATTTACAGTTTACTCTACCTCTTATAGTTTACAAGTTATATTGTAAATACCAAAAATGTTGTCAAAAATCTTCAATAAAGGGCAATAACTCCTACAAGAAGCCAATACAAAACTTCACACTAATAGCAACTATTGTAGACATTAATGTGCTGATCAATGTGAAGTAACGGTTTTCTCTATAGCTATTATAATTTTTGAGATAATGGTCAAAAACATGTGTTGACACCCATGTTCTATTTTTAGTAACAGCGGCCATCTTTGTCTGTTGATCAACACCCTGGGTACAAACTTGAAACTAGGAACCCTAAGGATGATTGTGGCCATGTTTGAAAAAAATTGGCCCAGTGGTTTCAGAGGAGAAGATTTTTGAAAAAGTTTACGACGGACGACAGTCGTGGTGGAAGACAGACGACGGACGACAGTGATGGCAAAAGCCCACGTGGGCCTTCGGTCCAGGTGAGCTAAAAATGCATACAAAATTTGAAATTATTTTATGAACATGTCAGCTATTAATATGAAATCACAAGAATACAAAAGTTTAGGCATAAAATTCTGCTAATCAAACTAATTTGAAACGCTGAAACAACACGAAAACAAAGCAAGTGTAACGTATGTTACATGGTTCCACGTACTGTGCAGCAAATCTGGCTTCCACTCTTGCCATATAATCAGACGATATTTTGAAAATTCGTTTTGATTTCCCGTTTGGGATTGGGCTATCAATTTTACAAGGAATTTGAGATCTTGTGCACCATACTGTATCCTCGGGAGAAGGCCATTGCAATAGACCTCTGGTTCTGCGCATACAAGTAAATTCTGTGTCGACTTCCTGATCAGTTGCATGTATAACTCGACCAATGTACCAATGGTTATCATACGCTACCGCTACATATTCACCCTCTATGTAGTGAACAACTTCCTCATCAGAACTACCATCATCTGGGGCAGCTTCAGCCTCATTTTCTACCAACATAGCTCCTGGTTCATTTTCATTATTCTGTGATCTTGCTCCGAAATTCTTTTTTTTTGGCGGGGGGGGGGGGGACAGGTAGAAGTGAGGACAGAACAGGGAGAAGTAGGTGGACAACAGGGAGGAGTTGCATTGTTTGAAGTTGTGTCATATCCTGTTTGTTTGTTTTAAAGAGGACATAACATGCATAATTTATGTTGAAATATAAACAGAACTTAATTTTCATATCTTTATTACAAAATTATAGGAAAACCAAACACATTTACAGTCAGCACTATAAAATTAAAAGCACATAATAAAATGAATTCAAAATTTACACAATTATGAATTCAAATGTTCGTATGTAGGGACAGCAATTGTCATTAAAGAAAGTCTTTTGTCTTCATGGGCAGGTGGCCTTCTTTCTTCAACAGTTCTGCTGTATCTTTTTAATCATCTGCTGCAGTTCATTCTTCTTTAGTGACATAATAAACTTGAGTGGCAATATTTGGGTCAGCTTTTTTGATGATGAGTTATTTGAATATGCAATGTCCATACACAACAGAAGTTGTTTGTTTCTGGTAACTTCATTCTTCTTCACAGTTGTAGTTTCCTGGTGATGTTATCAGTGTTGACTGAGAAACTCTCCAAAATTTTTTAAACATTCATGGTATACTCTTTAAGGTTTACTTCTACATTTTGTTTTATTTTTGTGCAATAAAACAAGATTTTATTGATTTTAATAGATAATAATAATAATGATAATAATGAGATGTGGTATAAATCTACAGTATTTACAATGTAACAAATACTTCATCATACTGACAAAAAAAACCATGACATATTCTCTTCATTCACAATCAACATAAGCAGTTATAACACATTAATCATGACACAAACTGGAACATCAATATTCCAATATTTTCTTTTAAATGAACAATACTGGAATAAAATTTTGTTCCAGTATTGTTAACAATACTGGTATTCCAGTATTGTGATCGCCATGTACAGGAGATCCAATGAAAGGGCGACTTCACTTCGCTTTTGAAGATGATCGAGGGTGAAGTGGGACCACTATAAAGCGACTTCTTTGCCAGAGTCGCCCTTCAACGCAAGCCCTGGACATTAGGCATAAAAATTATATGAAAAGTGAATGGAAGCAACTTGAAAAAATTCGAGCTGTTAAATTGCTTCAAAATAATGTTTGTCAAAGTATTTATATATAAAACGAGATTATATTGAAGAACTCTCTTTTCACAGGCTCAAAATTAATGAGATTCTAAATGGCAACTGCATCATATGTTACAAAAGCAGACAATTCAGACTTAAAATATATGTCATAGGAAACCCAACAACACCCTACAGGGGAAACCCAATTACACCCCATTTTTCTATTCTAGAAATTAATATTAGTACCTAATTTTAAAGGGAAACATTTACCGTTTCTCACTAGTAATATTTTTTCAAGAAATGCAGGCGACACAGTTGTCCCATATTATTGAGAATCAGCGTATAAATATATAACTAAAGTGCTGTTTCAAAGTTAACTTGTGTGTGAGCTATGACGAATGTGATAATTACAATACTGGATAACCGACAAACCTTAATGCATAAGTGTAATCTCTAGACTTCATGCTGTAATAAGAAATAAAACACAAAATTAGAAAATTGTTTGTATTACCTGTAATCATTCTACATCTAACTTGTGTATTCAATGCAATGAATACACATAATTTTGTCTACAACTTACACATTATTTTGAAATGACCCATGCAGAGATATGTCTACCCGCCCTTTTAAAAATCTATTTCTATACAGCTGTGTGAAGACATATCATTATAAAAAATCATCTTCGATCAGGTATTTGTTTTGCATAGTTACAGGTGAAAATTACGCCGTCACACGTTTTTGGGAAAGACCGGTTGATCTTTCAAGAGTGACAAAAATTTTATGTCTTTTCGCGAGTGGAGCGCAGCGTAACGAGCCAAAAGACATTAAAATTTCTATCACGAGTGAAAGATCACACGGGCTTTCCCAAAAGCGCATGAAAGTACCTATTTCTTCCGTAAACCAACAACTTTCACATCGCTATATCCTATAGACTCTCCATTGTTTTAGACTCCATTGTCTCTGACGTCCAATCAGAACGCCGGAAACAAGAACGTCAACCAAGAACGTTGTTATGTTTCCATAACAACGTTCTTGTTTCTCTCTCTCTCTCTCTCTCTCTCTCTCTCTCTCTCTCTCTCTCTCTCTCTCTCTCTCTCTCTCTCTCTCTCTCTCTCTCTCTCTCTCTCTCTCTCTCTATCTATCTATCTATAATTGTAACTATAGCTTATTATATGCGTAAAAACTCCCGGCTTGCTCCATTGCGAGTAATGGGACCTCTTTGTAGCTCCGTCCATAAAAAAAGGAGTTACATTATTATAAAAAAGGAGCTACATTATTGTAGCTATCTTCTAGTTCTATGAAATTTTTTAAAAGTCTATAATTCAGAGCTTTTGGTAAATTTTATGATATTATTACGCGATGATTTCTGTAACGTGCAAAATGTACCTCTGATATTCCTCTTGACAATTTATATAACTTTTTTAAAGATTTGAACAGCTCCGATGATGACCATGAAAGAGATAACATATATCCTCATAGAGATAACAACACATCTAATGTAATTATCAATGATGAGATTTCAGAAGATGAAATTACGAAATGTATCAAGAATTTAAAAAACGGGAAAGCCAGTGGAGACGATCAAATTGTAAATGAATATATAAAAAGTACTTATCACATATTAATGCCTATTTATGTCAAATTATTCAATTTAGTTTTTAATTCAGGGTTTGTGCCAGAAATTTGGTTATTGGGAAATATCCTTCCGTTTTACAAAAATAAGGGAGAAAAGAATGATCCAAAAAATTACAGACCCATCACTATTCTTAGCTGTATGGACAAATTATTTACCTCTGTTCTAAACTCTAGATTAAACACTTTTTAGAAGATTATTCTATATTACATGAAAATCTGTTTGGCTTTAGACACGCTATTCTACAACTGACAGTATAGTCACCCTTCATCTGTTACAAGAGTTACAAAAAGCAAATAAGAAAAAACTTTATTGTGCTTTTATTGACTTTGCCAAAGCTTTTGACACCGTCTGGCGCCCTGGTTTATGGTCAAAATTGCTGAACGCCTCTATTAATGGCAAAATGTATAACATTATTGTCAATATGTATAGTAACATTAAATCACGAATTTTTAATGGTGATAAATACTCAGAGTTTTTTCCATGTAATGTCGGTGTCAGACAAGGAGACAACTTATCCCCTGCATTGTTTTCGTTGTATGTAAATGATTTAGTCAATTTTATGTCAGCAAATGATATTTACGGGCTTAAACGTAGAATTAGAACTTAATAAATTCGTAAAACTCTTTCTCATACTGTATGCAGACGATACTGCTCTTTTGGCAGAGTCGGAAGAAGATTTACAAAGGCAGCTTAATGCACTACATGATTACTGTTTAACGTGGAAATTAAATGTTAATGTAGATAAAAGCAAAATTGTTATTTTTTCACAGGGAAGATTAAGAAATAATTTGAAATTTAATTTTGATGGTAAAGAGATAGATATAGTTAATGAATTCACATATCTAGGTGTTCTATTTACAAGGTCGGGAAGTTTCCTTAAAGCAAAAAAATATAACGCAGAGAAAGCAACACGTGCTATGTATGACATTTTACGAAAGGGAAGGTTACATAATCTTTCTCTTGAATGCCAACTACATTTATATGATAAAGTTATTCAACCTATTCTTCTTTATGGCTGCGAATTGTGGGGACCCGGTAATAACTCTGTAATAGAGAGGGTGCATCTCAAATTCTGCAAACTATTGATAAATGCTAAAAAATCTACTCCTGATTTCATGATTTATGGTGAACTTGGAAGATACCCTCTTGAAATATGTATAAAACTTAGAATGGTTAAGTATTATGCTAAACTGAATACGGGAACGGATTATAAACTGCCCTTTATTTTATACCGCCTATCTCTCAAGAAATACAAAAATTTGAAATGGATAGAATATGTTAAATCTATACTAGATGACTGTGGAAAATCATATGTGTGGAATACTCATTTCTTCCATAGTGTATCATGGTTACATAACTCAATCAAACAAACTCTTATAGATCATTTTAAGCAAAATTTGCTATCAAACGTCCAAAATTCACCCAAAGCTCTTAATTATAGAATCTATAAAGACGAATTAGAGTTTGAAAAATATTTTAATATTTTAAATGATAAGAATTATATAACTGTATGCAAATTTAGAACTATGAATCATAAGTTGCCGATAGAATCAGGAAGATGGCATCATATTCCAAGAGAAAATAGAACGTGTAATTTATGCGAATCCCAAGAAATTGTCGACGAATTTCACTATTTACTCTCATGTACGTCACTTATTGACGAGAGGACATTATATATTAAACCTAAATTCTATAACCACCCAAACATCCTTAAATTCAAAGATTTGATGAAAAGTATAAATCAACTAGATCTTAACAACTTGTGTAAATTTATTCGCATTATTATAAAAAAATTAGAATCTCCTGGGTAGAAAATTAACAATTACAGAATGGGTAGTTTATCATTATGAGTATTATTATTCTATGTTTAGTATTATATTTACTTACCATCATGTAGCTATATAATGTAATATACTATATACCTGTATCTTACTCCACAATGATATTGCATATGTTTTTTTTTCTTTTTTTTAAATGTATGTTTATTTATTTATTTTATTTTTTTTCTCGTTCTCTGTACCATGGTTTGGTTTATGAGAAATAAAGATATATATATATATATATATATATATATATATATATATATATATATATATATATATGTATTGGCCTAGTTATTGGTCCAAGGCTTGCTGTATTGGTAATGATATCTTTATCAATTAACTAGTCCAAATCTTTCAGGCCAATACAGGTTGGAATTAGGCCAATACAGGATGAATCAGGAAAATACCGATGTTGGACTAGTTCAGCAAAATATATCCTATTGGCAAGTTTAACTGTTATTTAAGCGAATATTACAGTAGTTAATTAATAATGTACAGTATCATTAGAGGTTTGAATCAATTGGTCCCTAAGATTTTGTTTTACAGAAGACTTTAACCAATTCGTGTACATAAAATTTTGATTGTCCCAAACATTTGATAGTCCACAGGTCACAGGTATTCAATATTCTTTTGACATTGTTAAGCCAGTTAAATTCTTTTCTTTGGTGATCTAACAAACTTAATGCCAAACTATACAAAATAAAAGGGATTTTAGATTCCTTGCCAGCTAGTAACTTAGACCAGAAAGATAGAAAACATTTTAAATAAACATATAAACACTTTATTCCCGGTGACATTATGGATTGATACAAACGTACAAATGGTTAAAAAAACACATAATCGTATAAAAAGTATGATGTTTACTTTAACTCCTAAATTATCGTGTAGTAATAAACAAAGTGAGAAAAATAATTAAAACAAAATAATACAAAATAATAGTATTGCTATATACATACCACACAGACGACATTTTCTTTAAAGCCACGAAAATCGTCGGAAAGTAATATTCAACTTCTGCAATGTTTACAGAGAGAAGAAAGAGTGAACTCAACTCACCAAACCAATAGTATTAATTCAAATATTTCGGGTCAAAGGTTAAATCGTACAAACAAAAATAAACTTAAATATAATATAAGGTTAGTCCGACTAGTATATAAAGAAAATTTTTATTTTGATATAAATACTGTCATGTTTAAATATTAGTATGTACTTTTTCGAAGCAATCTTTATTTATAACCAGAAAACTAGAATATCAAATAAGGGACGGGTCAATATTAATTGAGGTTGAGACCGGTGCATATTCAAATTATCAAGTTTCAAAAAGGTTATGTCCTATCTTTCTGAAAAAAACAAAAAAAGTTGCTGTCCTACATCAGATGTGGGATAAAAAAGTTGGTGTCCTATCTAGTGAATAATTTCATGGTTACAATTCAATATTTATAATGGTTAAACAAATTATGCGATTACAGTATATTGGTTTTGAATTAAAACGTCAGAATTTTTTTGTTTTTTTTCATTGATGATATTGTTATGAAAAAACTTGCTGTCCTATTATTGCTGAAAATAACAAAACTTGGAGTCCTATAAAAGTACGTGTCATATTGCATTTTGCACCGGTCCTACCACCCAAATAAATATTGACCGGTCTATAAAGCCAGTTGTATGTTAAACCTGGTCTCCTGGTGCAATATTTTTCATTTACGCAAGCTTCACGTATTCTAAAAAGGATATCATCGTCAGGGTACCAGAATAGTTGTATGTTGTGCTGACACGTATTCAGACGGGACGTGAGTCCCCCGCTAAATTTACCAAGGTATGGGTAATAAAAAATGCTATTAAAGTTCGCCCACTGGTTCCCAATTACATCTGCCTCATAGCCAGAAGGGCAATTTTATGCCATTATAAAAGATGTGTACAATAAGAGTTAGCGGACGCGTAGCATTGATCCGACAGCCCATTACTCCGACAGCCCATTTCTCTGACAACCCATAACTGCAACAGCCATTATTCCGACATCCCATTAATCCGACAACCCATTTCTCCGACAGCCCATTTCTCCGACAAAGAAAGAAACGTATAGATATTTATCAAGACATGTTTTTATAACAAACATCTGCATGTGATGTTGTAAAGGTCAATAGATTGGGATACAACTGTGATAAGCTACTACTGGGGCCGGCATCACAAGCAGGAACTGCTTTCCCTTCCGGAGCACCTGAGTTCACTCTCGTTTTGACTTGGTATTATATGTGTATTTTTGTATGTTGATCTATGTTGTGTCGTTTGTTTTTTGTGATAATTTTATGCATACCGATTTTGTCTTGGCATTTTCAGATTTCTGACATTCGATTGCCCCGTTGTTACGCCTTTGCTTCTTTGTAACTGGAACAAGTAAATAATGTTTTTTTATAATTGGAAGATAAAGTATAGGTGGTAAGAACACCTAATATTCAATTGTACTCAAAGTCACTGAAGACCTTTATTGATTATGTCTATTTTTGTTCGTGTTCCTTTTTATTAACTTCTAGGATTCGAATGCCCATTTGGTACTTCTTTGCTTCTTATTTTAATAAAAAGATACATTTATTTGCAAATACCCATTCCAACACTCAATCTACATCAGTGTGATGAATAAGTATTACTAATATGTTCAAAAATTTCATCAATAAATAGAATCTCAAGTCGAAGAAAACTGGAATTTAGTATTTCCTTTTGATTGAATATTTTACTCAAGAGTTACACTAATGTACGTCTCGGCAGTCGGCACCATTGAAATACCTTGTTATTATCGCTGCCCAGGATATATTTGCATTCACTTTCGTTGCTAAGGATAGATGAAGGAGAAAATATTTCGTAGTACACTTAGTTACCATAAATGAACAGAATTTTGATACAAGAATGTCAATCATGTAACTTGAGCGAAAAATTAATATAATGTATCAGGTTCGACAGCAAAAATGCTTGGGTGATATTAAAGTTTTATGTAATAATAATTTTTTTGGTATTCTTTTTGCGGAAGTTAATAATATAGGAAAACCATTTTTTATCCTGTGCTATGTCTTTCGGTGAAAGCTTTATCGACAAGCGTAGCTTTGAAAAATCGGAAACCAGAATCAAAGGCTATTTGTGTATACTATTCCGGAGTATGCCGACATCTGTAAGATACAATAAATTGAACCACGTGAATATTAGTTTTAATTCAAGTATATTTATGGTTATATATATGACTAAAGATTTCATGTGCGCAAATTTACTTACTTACTTAGTTAGTCCTCTTCGCGCTGGCTTGCGCATAAGGCTTCCACCAGAGACCTCCAGTATGCTCGAGCTCTATCTTGATTCCATGTCTTTAGCTGTCCCCAAGTCCATTCTTGTTCTTTCATTTCTCTCTCTGTTGATCTTCTCCATGTTTCTTTTGGACGACCTCTTTTCATCTTGCCTGCTGGTGTCCATCTCAGTGCAACATGTGGTATAGATGTTGGCTCCATTCTTAGTACATGGCCTATCCAGCGCCACCTTCTTTTCATAATCTCTTCTGATGGTGGTGTTGTATTGGTTCTGTTGTAAAGTTCTCTGTTGGATATTTTGTTTGGCCAGAAAACTTTCAAGATTCTTCTCAAACATCTTCGCTGGAAAACATCAAGTTTACTGCAGATGGTTTTTGTAACTTTCCAGGATTCAGAACCAAACAGAAGAACTGATATTACATTGCTTTTGAAGATCTTTATTTTAGTATGTAATTTGATGTGTGAGGAGTTCCATATTTTTTTTAGATTTGCAAATGCTCCTCTGGCTTTTGATAGGCGGTGATGGACATCAACCTCTGAATTGCCATCTTTGGTTATCTTGCTTCCCAAATATATAAAGTCATCTACATCCTCAACTGTCTTGTTGTCTATTGAAATAGGGTCTAATTTTCCAGTGTTCATTCTCATGACTTTTGTTTTTTTCTGTGTTGATGTAGAGCCCAAGTTGTTTTCCTGTTTCTTCCATTATGTTAGTTTTAGATTGTATGTCGGTTAGGCGCTGGGAAAGCAGCACAATATCATCAGCGAAGTCAAGGTCTTCTAGACGTTCGGTGAAAGTCTACTGTAGGCCTCTATTAGCGTCTTTTGTGGTCTCCTTCATTAGCCAGTCAACACACATGGAGAAAAGAAGTGGTGACAGAAGACAGCCTTGTTTAACTCCTGTTCTAATTTCTAATTCTGGTGAAAGTTCAGTACCGCAGATGACCTTAGCTCTAAACTCTGTATATAGTAATTTGATGAGGTTGATAATTTTAGATGGAATTCCATAATGCCTACAATTCTGTCTACGCTGTCAAATGCTTTCTGAAAATCTATAAAGTTGGTATAGAGTGTGTTGGTCCATTCATTACTTTGTTCTATTATCTGTCGATGTGAAAATATCTGGTCACTACAAGATCTTCCCTTTCTAAAACCAGCCTGATTTTTACGTTGACATGCATTCATTTCACTTGCTATTCTATTCTATGAATAGCAAGTGCGCAAATTTAGAAATCGGCAATTCAAACTATATATAGCCCCAACTGCAGGAATTAGCTTTACATTGAACCTTATAGGGAAAAAGTTCAAATGCCTTCTTTTTAGAAATTGCAATGCTGATTCTTCGCGAATGTTTATAAGATAGTCCGTAGAAAGTGTGTGTTTTTAATTCGATTGAGAATCCGAGATGCCTGCTACGCAATGTTATATAAAAAAAACTGTGATTATTTATGCTGATCTGGTCCTCTTCACGTACATTTTGTTAATATAATCTAAAATTGAGATTATCTTCTCATATAGTTGCCATATTGTCGAGATGATGTATTTTGCATTGAAGCAAATGCTAAAAGAAAAACACATATTCAAGGTTCAAAACGTTTGATTATAATACAGCTTCTAAGCCACGCATTAAAAGTAAGGCTAATGGCACTATTGGGTCTGAAGTACATGCTGTTCATGTATGAGTTGAACTGCAACAAAATATTAACACAACACATAAAAACCACTAAAATGAATAACATAAACATAAAAAAAAATGGTGCACCGGACGAGTAGTAGGTTTCTGCATCTAATTAGACCCCATACGTGTTAAAGCTTTGACGCATTACATACAGCATGATATATTATAATTGCAAAGATCATAAAAAAATAACCTCTGTAGCATAGATATAAACATGCTTTAAAATCCGTTCCGTAAAACTATTATCAAATCATTTTGACAAACACGTGCAGAATGCAGAATAAATCGGCGGCGAACTGATGCTTTGCATCTAAAGTTTTCTTGTTCCCTTATACGCTTATTAATCTATTGGCTATTGTGAAAATAATCATCAAATAAGAAGTCTTACATTCCCAAAAATACCAATCACTCAACTGAAAATCCAAGATGAAGCAAAAGATGAGGACGCAGCTGTAACTGTTACGCATATCAAGTTTCAAAATCTTAGGACTTAAAGTTCACATCTCAAGGTGCTGAGCTCATAAAGCTTTTACATTGACAGTAAACTCTGTCGCCCACGCCGCCGCTAAAGCAACACCTATGTCTCGCTCCGCTTCGCTGGCGAGACAAAATTGGAGATACCCATAAAAACTCAAAGCGAAGGACGAAATAATGCGGTACCTACATGACTTTTACTGTATTGTGTAGTCCTTGTTATTGTGATTGTACGCGTACAAATTTTCATAAAAAAGACCCCACTTTTGGCTTTCAAATATCTGTTTAAATGCAAAGGTTCATGAACATGTAAAAACATGTATGACTGAAATATCTACAGACTAATACACTCGGATAGATGTTTGTACCATAACATTTGCTGACGGGTTATAAAAACATTTGTATTGAAATAGTTTTCAAGTAAGCAAGATATAACAAAAGACAGAAGGGCGGACGGACAACGTGAAAACTATAAGGCTCCCGAATCTCGATGCAAGGGTCGTAATTAACTATGCATTTTTTAAATTAAAAAAGCAACTTCGGTAAATTTGTTTAACAGATTTGTAGTTGTTGTAGTCTTACTAATTATTTCAAAGAGAGTCCATTAATGTGTATTATTTAGTAAGTCCTATCTTTTCTCGAATCATTTTGTCCTTTACTTCATCTGACGAAATGCTACAAAGGAATGTAAAAAAATCCTTTTCCTTCTCCATTTTGGTGAAAATGATTGAAAATAAATATAACCATTCATTATATAGTATTTTTTCGCGTTATTACGCGAGATGTTTCGCGTTATAATGCGATAGAATCGCGTTATTATGCGTTAGTTATGCGTTATTACGCGATAGTTTCGCATTACGCGATAGTTTCGCGTTATTACGCGAAAGTTAAGCGATATTTTTCGCGTTATTACGCGATACTTTCGCGTTATTACGCGATAGTTTTGCGTTATTACGCGAAAGTTACGCGTTATTACGCGTTATTAAGCGAAAGTTATGCGTTATTACGCGAAAAATTTTTTTTTTAAATTCTTCAATGAAAGAATCAATATTTTGTGCTCTCTTTATTATATAGAAATGATTTTTTTATTTTTTATTCTTTTTTTAATTTTCATTTTAATTAAACTTCATGTAGATATGCACTAATTTAATATCTGTAAAATGAACTAGACATCAAATTCTTAACTAGCCTTGCCTATATTTTAAACACAAAACAAAAAATTTATTTAATCAGAAAAGAAATATTTGTCGATGTTTAAGATAGCAAATAAATAAAACTGTTGATGTGCTTTTAACGAATGTACTTAATGTCTTAAAGGCAGTTCTGCTATGTCCACCTGCAATTTAGAACAAACTTCTTTTGCAACTTGATGACAAATCTATTCAATGTTGACCCCTAGTTCGTAACCGCTAAGGGACAATAAAAACGATCATACTGGTTTTAATTGCCTTGCACAAAATCATAAAAATAACTAGTTATATGGTCTTTTTCTATGTCCATCTGCGATTTATAACAAACTTCTTTTGCAACTTGATGACAAATCTATTCAATGTTGACCCCTAGTTAGTAAACGCTAAAGAACAATAAAAAAAGATCATTCTGGTTTTAATTGCCTTGCACAAAGTCATAAAAATAACTAGTTAGATGGTCTTCTTTACGTACTGAAATAAGTAAACTTAAGAAATATATTATTCGATAGTATACTGAAGCAAAATGTTTTTTTTTTCATTTTACGGGCGATTTTTTAACGCAGCGACCATAGGCAAAAGGGGAGAACAAGGAAAAGATGTAACTTTAATTAGATTAAAGAATTTGATTTTTTTTCATTTCTGTTCAAATTACCACAAAAAATGGTCCAAAACCAACAATGCTGAAGTAAGAATACTACCGGTATATCCTGAAATTTTTGGGGGTTTTTTTGTTTTTTTTTTTTGGGGGGGGGGGAAGCGCCCTGTATGTCCAGAACCAACTAATCATACCTAGTAGTGGGTTTATAGGTATTTGGTCTTTGTGGGATGTTATTCAACTCTTGTAGTGGTAAAAAACGTTGTACGGGACATGTTCACGTTTTACGATTGTCTAGCTCATCCCATACATGTTTGATTGGGGTACAAAGACAATAGAAAAGATAAATTTAGTTTAAATTGAAGTATGCAACCAATGTATTGGAGATGTCGAGTCGTGATGTAAGTTGCGGTCAGTGAACGGACGTCGTGACATCACCTGGAACTCAACAAACGATTTCTGATCGTGCATGTACATATTTGATGGAACATGAAAAAAGAAACATCTCTGGCTGTTACCGTGGCTGTCTGAAATCGGCTAAAGCGATAGACAAAATGCATGCGGCAATCTTGACGTCGTAATGTAACATGCTGAAGTCTGCTCCTGAAACGATCACCTATTTTTCCTATAGCTCTAAGACGTCTGACTAAGCGATCAATCGGTGACTTGTGAACTCAATATTGCTGTGCGATGCGAAGTTGCGATTGACCTAAGAAACTCAGACGCGCGACTTAAAACTTGTAAAAATGAAATCCATGCAGCTGAAAAATTATTCAATAAACAAGGAAAAGAGTCGATTAGGATATAACATGTATAAAACCAAGCATGCATGTCAATCACATCCGTAGCTTCTTCCTTAAAAGTTTAGTGGCTTCTTTGTACCCGGTTGTTGTTTTTGCCGTGTTAAACTTTTTTTGGCGAAATCAAACATGTTAAAGAGTTAAACCGGAAAAATCAAATGTTTGATGCACGCTATATATAATTTATCGAACAAAATCCATCTATAACCCCATTTTTAAAGGTCATACAGGTTCCCCGAGCCTTGTGCTTGAAGGGTTCCAAATGTCATTAAACAGCATCTATGCAAGACAGAACGTGATGTAAGGTTTTGGGATATTGAAAACGAAAAAACATTTCCTTAACATCTGGCATACAATACAAAACAGACCTATGTGTATGAACAACATTTTTAGAATGAATGTCTTTCCTTCCAAGTATCATTACATTATGTATTCCAGTTTTTTCTTCAATAAACGGGCTAGAGTTCTTGTTTTAGATATATGATTGATCTACAGGTCAGTGTTGTGGTCAACGCTTGAAAATCGAATGCATAAACACTAGTAATACTGTGTTGGAATGCCAGCACAAATCGACCCAAAATCCCAAAATCTTCCTGGAACGTATTTCATTGAAATCGATACATTAAAATATGCCTAGAAAAATATTCGTTGAAATCGGACAAAGTTGGAATTGGGAGGGAGGATGGGTGGTAAAATAACAGCTTTTACAAAATGGGGCATTCGCATAAATGGGTTTTCCTAAAAAAAATTTCATGATAGTCAACCGTATCAGTTTACCAGTTTCCACTGAAATTGCTCCCAGATTAAGCGGCGACTATTTTGAAAATGGCGGCCATCTTAAAAATTTTTTTAAGTTGAGTGCACAACTTACTCACAAAGTTTTTTAATGATCAGACATCACATCTTTAAGAAATGCGCAAAAAAGATTGATGTGCGCATTGTGATTGCAAGCAGAAGTCACAAAAATTCCCCTCCCGTCTACAAACATAGTGGGTCACAAGACAGTCTTAGCTTGTACATTAAAATCAACCAACATATCAAACTTCGTTGAATTTGGACAAAGTTGTGGGGAAGCGAATTTTTTTACAAAATGGCGGCGTTTGCGTAAAATTAATTTCGGCGAAAATGCTCAGGATAGTCAACTGTATCATTTTCCAATGAAATCTCTTCAACCATTCCCGAGATCAGAGAACTGCTATTTTTTTTAACGGCAGCCATTTTGAAAAATCTTAAACCGTTGTGCACAACTAGACATGGCATTCTAGATTTGTGCAAAGTTTCATGAGGATCTCTCCACTCGTTCTACAAAAAATGTCGGACAAACTCAATTACTAAAAAGATGGAAAAAAGTAAACATGATTATGATCTCATGGATCGTGATTGGGTCTTAAAACGATCCCGTGGACCCTCCAGTTCAGACATCCATTCGCAGCATCTTATCTACCAGGAAAGCAAGTTTCGTGCAAATCGGAGCATTGTTCAATTTTGGTGGCCATCTTTAATACAAAATGGTCGCCATAGAAATTTTACATGTATGTCAGTGTTCTGCATATCATATTCTACGCATATACCAATTTTCATTAAAAATCCATCCACTTATAATTTTTTTAATTTTCAAAATTGCCGCCATTTCAAGATCATAGGCATAATCAAATTCCCATTTTCAGATGACCACCATGATTGACTTCTAATTTTTATGACCTACATCCATTCGTAACATTATAATCTACCTGCAAATTAATCGGAACACTTTGAATATTTGAAGGCCATCTTGGATTCACAATGACCGTCATAGAAAGTCAACATGTGCCGCATGTGGTGCAGTATAACCTACTCCACTTACATACCAACTTTCATTAAATTCCATTCACTTGGATTTGTAAGGATTTTTGTTCATTTTTCAAAATAGAGCAGCCACTTAAGATGGCCACTTTTCACTAAATTCAAATTTTTATGACTAACATCATTCGCAACATATTATTTTAGCCAAAATCCGTTCGTGCAAATTGAAGAATTTTGAATTTGAATCCATAAACTTTTGGATTTTTAAGGATTTTTTTTTATTATCAAAATGACCGCTAATTTTAAATTTTAAATTAGCATGCATTATTTCATGCTTTTAAAGTTTCATATCGATCCAATGTACGGTCTCTGAGAAAATGGTATAAACCATCCATTTCAGTACACGAAATGTTGTGACAGTCCCTCTAGTCCCCGAGAACTAGCTTACTGATCCGGAAGACCTTAGGCGAGATCGTAACCGGGCAATATGACTTTCCGTATTGTCCTGTGGGCCGAACGAAAAAAGTTATTAACCGAGTAGCCTTTTTATAATAATTTAGTAATCAAGATATTGATCATGCCGATTTTAGCTTATTACAGCCCAATTTTATGTATTATTTAATAATATACGTTATACAATACAGAAACGATTTACACTAAACCATATATACAAACCGTATACGCACAATGTACGAATGATGCACGAACGTTATACAAACGATAAATACACGATGTACGAACGATAAAATCGTTAAGTTATGAGTTCCAGAGAAATTACAATCTTACCACAGTTGTAAAAAAGTCTTTTGATAAGGAGGTGATTGATTGATTGGATTTTTGCTTTACGTCCAGCGAGCAGTATTTTAGCTATATTCAGGACAGGAACAAGTTAACAAACAATACATCAATTGAAAAAGGGGTGGGATGGGACAAAGGGAACAACATTTTGACCGCCACTGGAAAAGTACGGAGTATTGGGTAGGGTCGGAGAATTTAGCCTTATGTAGCGGCTACAATGAGCCTACTCTTTTTCGAAATCTACAAAAGGGATCTTTATCGTGCAAGGAGCGTGGCACTCTCCAAACACGTTATCCACTATGGTTCGCGGCCAGGCTTTCCGTATTATGACCTGACAACCACCCGGGGACGCGCTGGGCTGCTCTGTGGGTCTGGGAACCGTCCCAGTATGACCCCAGCTAAGAAGGTGATTATACGTCATGAAGTATAAAAGTGTATTGCCCAAAATTTTCTGTTTCCTCTATTCTAAGACAGCGAAACTGTCAAGCACAGTAATATTTCTATACCCTGTATATTATACTTACCTGCTGCTCTGGAGAGATAGAATGGTTTTCAGTTTACAAGCCAAATAAATGTTAACTTTGTACGATTATGTTTCATGATATAGTGTGTTTGTTACTTGATCAAGATCAGCGGATCTTTCTGGTGCACTTTGCATTTCTATCGAATGATTTTAAACCTCTCTGTATTGCTTGTTTATGAAGACAATTAGAAATATACACATTGATAACTGAGTGTTTGTCTGTAGAAAGTTCCACAGTTACAGGAGGTGGGAGTTAGAAGTTAACTTTGTGTTATAAGACATACAAACAATCTACAATTGTAAATTTTGAATATATACAATGCAGCAACACACAGATTATTCGCTACTTTAAATTGTTTTATATAGAGAAGAACCAACGATTCATCTTCCCGCTACTATCTATAACCAAAGCAATTATAATTCAATATGTTAATACAACTGCATTGCTAAAATAAGAAAACAAGTTTGATCACGCGTCAGTGTCATATCTGTTTACAATCGCTCCTCCATTCCTTTCCTACCGCTACTCTATCCCGTTCTTAACGCAGCTTTGTCCATACATTCCCTTTTCTGTCGCTTATCCAACCTTTTTTTATTTCTATGTTATTGCTTTCCTACCTATACTTCATTACTACGTCAACTCAATTTATCAAAAACCTTTTAGTATCCATGTAAAAAGGTACGATACCGGAAACAAATTTCGGTATCCAGATTGTTAAGCACAACATATACTGAAATAACCACATAATTTAGTCCACAGCATATAATGACGAAACCACAGCATATTATTGCATATCTACAACAAAAAATTATTGAACACCAGTAATCATAACATATAATAATTGAACCACAACATATAATGTCGAAATTGAAGCATATGATAATAAAATCACAGTATAAAATCATCTTAGAACTAGATATCAGTGAGATGGTATCCATCTCTGTGGGCCCCGTCGACCTTGAGGTTAAGGTCAAAGGTCATCAACCATGGTATGCGACACATCGCCTTGATATTATCTACCCACATAATAAAGATCAAAAGCCTACCTCAGAAGATAAAAAAGTTCTAGCTCGGGGACACGATTAGTTTTCGGACGGACGGACGGACGGACGGACGGACTGGTCACTATAGGGCGTCCGCCACTAAGTGGCGCGGCCATAATGATGAAACCCAAGCATAGAAAGATGTAATCACATCTTTAAGAAATGCGCAAAAAAGATTGATGTGCGCATTGTGATTGCAAGCAGAAGTCACAAAAATTCCCCTCCCGTCTACAAACATAGTGGGTCACAAGACAGTCTTAGCTTGTACATTAAAATCAACCAACATATCAAACTTCGTTGAATTTGGACAAAGTTGTGGGGAAGCGAATTTTTTTACAAAATGGCGGCGTTTGCGTAAAATTAATTTCGGCGAAAATGCTCAGGATAGTCAACTGTATCATTTTCCAATGAAATCTCTTCAACCATTCCCGAGATCAGAGAACTGCTATTTTTTTTAACGGCAGCCATTTTGAAAAATCTTAAACCGTTGTGCACAACTAGACATGGCATTCTAGATTTGTGCAAAGTTTCATGAGGATCTCTCCACTCGTTCTACAAAAAATGTCGGACAAACTCAATTACTAAAAAGATGGAAAAAAGTAAACATGATTATGATCTCATGGATCGTGATTGGGTCTTAAAACGATCCCGTGGACCCTCCAGTTCAGACATCCATTCGCAGCATCTTATCTACCAGGAAAGCAAGTTTCGTGCAAATCGGAGCATTGTTCAATTTTGGTGGCCATCTTTAATACAAAATGGTCGCCATAGAAATTTTACATGTATGTCAGTGTTCTGCATATCATATTCTACGCATATACCAATTTTCATTAAAAATCCATCCACTTATAATTTTTTTAATTTTCAAAATTGCCGCCATTTCAAGATCATAGGCATAATCAAATTCCCATTTTCAGATGACCACCATGATTGACTTCTAATTTTTATGACCTACATCCATTCGTAACATTATAATCTACCTGCAAATTAATCGGAACACTTTGAATATTTGAAGGCCATCTTGGATTCACAATGACCGTCATAGAAAGTCAACATGTGCCGCATGTGGTGCAGTATAACCTACTCCACTTACATACCAACTTTCATTAAATTCCATTCACTTGGATTTGTAAGGATTTTTGTTCATTTTTCAAAATAGAGCAGCCACTTAAGATGGCCACTATCACTAAATTCAAATTTTTATGACTAACATCATTCGCAACATATTATTTTAGCCAAAATCCGTTCGTGCAAATTGAAGAATTTTGAATTTGAATCCATAAACTTTTGGATTTTTAAGGATTTTTTTTATTATCAAAATGACCGCTAATTTTAAATTTTAAATTAGCATGCATTATTTCATGCTTTTAAAGTTTCATATCGATCCAATGTACGGTCTCTGAGAAAATGGTATAAACCATCCATTTCAGTACACGAAATGTTGTGACAGTCCCTCTAGTCCCCGAGAACTAGCTTACTGATCCGGAAGACCTTAGGCGAGATCGTAACCGGGCAATATGACTTTCCGTATTGTCCTGTGGGCCGAACGAAAAAAGTTATTAACCGAGTAGCCTTTTTATAATAATTTAGTAATCAAGATATTGATCATGCCGATTTTAGCTTATTACAGCCCAATTTTATGTATTATTTAATAATATACGTTATACAATACAGAAACGATTTACACTAAACCATATATACAAACCGTATACGCACAATGTACGAATGATGCACGAACGTTATACAAACGATAAATACACGATGTACGAACGATAAAATCGTTAAGTTATGAGTTCCAGAGAAATTACAATCTTACCACAGTTGTAAAAAAGTCTTTTGATAAGGAGGTGATTGATTGATTGGATTTTTGCTTTACGTCCAGCGAGCAGTATTTTAGCTATATTCAGGACAGGAACAAGTTAACAAACAATACATCAATTGAAAAAGGGGTGGGATGGGACAAAGGGAACAACATTTTGACCGCCACTGGAAAAGTACGGAGTATTGGGTAGGGTCGGAGAATTTAGCCTTATGTAGCGGCTACAATGAGCCTACTCTTTTTCGAAATCTACAAAAGGGATCTTTATCGTGCAAGGAGCGTGGCACTCTCCAAACACGTTATCCACTATGGTTCGCGGCCAGGCTTTCCGTATTATGACCTGACAACCACCCGGGGACGCGCTGGGCTGCTCTGTGGGTCTGGGAACCGTCCCAGTATGACCCCAGCTAAGAAGGTGATTATACGTCATGAAGTATAAAAGTGTATTGCCCAAAATTTTCTGTTTCCTCTATTCTAAGACAGCGAAACTGTCAAGCACAGTAATATTTCTATACCCTGTATATTATACTTACCTGCTGCTCTGGAGAGATAGAATGGTTTTCAGTTTACAAGCCAAATAAATGTTAACTTTGTACGATTATGTTTCATGATATAGTGTGTTTGTTACTTGATCAAGATCAGCGGATCTTTCTGGTGCACTTTGCATTTCTATCGAATGATTTTAAACCTCTCTGTATTGCTTGTTTATGAAGACAATTAGAAATATACACATTGATAACTGAGTGTTTGTCTGTAGAAAGTTCCACAGTTACAGGAGGTGGGAGTTAGAAGTTAACTTTGTGTTATAAGACATACAAACAATCTACAATTGTAAATTTTGAATATATACAATGCAGCAACACACAGATTATTCGCTACTTTAAATTGTTTTATATAGAGAAGAACCAACGATTCATCTTCCCGCTACTATCTATAACCAAAGCAATTATAATTCAATATGTTAATACAACTGCATTGCTAAAATAAGAAAACAAGTTTGATCACGCGTCAGTGTCATATCTGTTTACAATCGCTCCTCCATTCCTTTCCTACCGCTACTCTATCCCGTTCTTAACGCAGCTTTGTCCATACATTCCCTTTTCTGTCGCTTATCCAACTTTTTTTTATTTCTATGTTATTGCTTTCCTACCTATACTTCATTACTACGTCAACTCAATTTATCAAAAACCTTTTAGTATCCATGTAAAAAGGTACGATACCGGAAACAAATTTCGGTATCCAGATTGTTAAGCACAACATATACTGAAATAACCACATAATTTAGTCCACAGCATATAATGACGAAACCACAGCATATTATTGCATATCTACAACAAAAAATTATTGAACACCAGTAATCATAACATATAATAATTGAACCACAACATATAATGTCGAAATTGAAGCATATGATAATAAAATCACAGTATAAAATCATCTTAGAACTAGATATCAGTGAGATGGTATCCATCTCTGTGGGCCCCGTCGACCTTGAGGTTAAGGTCAAAGGTCATCAACCATGGTATGCGACACATCGCCTTGATATTATCTACCCACATAATAAAGATCAAAAGCCTACCTCAGAAGATAAAAAAGTTCTAGCTCGGGGACACGATTAGTTTTCGGACGGACGGACGGACGGACGGACGGACTGGTCACTATAGGGCGTCCGCCACTAAGTGGCGCGGCCATAATGATGAAACCCAAGCATAGAAAGATGTAATCACATCATTTAATAACGAGACACCACAGCAAATCATGGCAGAACCACGGCATATAATGAAACCACATATTATATTAAAAGAACTTACAGCATATGACGAATCTACAGCATGTAACTATCCGCAGAATACAATGATGGAACGACAGCTAACATTAAGGGAACTACGGCATATAATGGTAAATGACTGCATAGAATGATGGAACGAAAGAGTATAATGATAGACCGATAGCATATAATGATGGAACCAATTGAACCAGAGCAAATGATGATGGAACATGAGCATATTCTGATGTAACCAGTGCTGGAACTACAGCATAGAATGATTGAACCATATCATATAATGATAGAACTACAGCATAAAATGATTGAACCACATCACTACAATGATGGAACAATATCATGTAATGACCGGACCAGAGCATATAATGATGAAACCACATCATATTTAGTGACGGGACCAGAGCATACAATGTATTTCAGAAGGTCCTCTACAAATCCTAAGTTTTCATCATATGATGATGGAACACAAGCATCTAATTAAATATATTTCATTCCCATCAAATATTTAACTTATACCAGATAAGACAGCGATGGTGTGACACAGGTAATGAAAACATACATTTCTTCTCATCCCTCTAGAAATTTATAACATATTCTGCATTTGTAACTTTTGTGATATTTTGCATCATAAAACATTTAGATTTTGAGATTGAACTATAATTTTATACTGTATCTAGCACGAATCATACAAAGGTAAGAAGGCTAAAGTTCAGCACCTTAATATGTACTTTAAAATAAACCCAGAGAAGTTGGCCGATATAAGCTGTACATTTGTTAGCTCACTTGACCCAAAGATTGATGTCAGCTAATTTCATCACTTGGCATCCGTCTTTGCCAATCGGTCATTATATTTTACATTTCAATCTTCTTCTCCAACACCATTTGGTCCATTGAAACCAAAGTTGTGTTTTTGTGCAAAAGAGGGGTTTTTTTGCTTATATTGTAATATGGCTGCTAGGACCATTGACGCGTACCGATTGGCTTATATTTCAAAAATCCTTCTTTGACAAACCGACAGATTGAACTCTGACAAGCCGCGTGTAAGATTGAATTGTAGAAATGTATTTGAGATGGTCCTCTACGTTTTTGGTGAAAATCCGAAGTCCAAATTGGTTATCACAGTATAACAAAGCTTAAATCGAAATCAATCGGAAAAAGAGACAAATAAAATCGCCAGGGTAGTTGTCTGCCATTTTAGGAGCTGATTGGAATCATAACCTATACGAAATTAAAGTAATAGTTTTAATTTAAGCTCATATGGCACGCGGCATCAGACACAAAAAAAATGGAACAGCGCAATATTTTCACCATGACATCACTGAATCCTGAGATATTATGGTGAACTTTGGTGGATTCGTTTGCTTTTGTCTATATTTTGCTACTTCGAATTCAAAGATTTTATCAGTTCGATATTTTAATCTCTCCCTACTGGGATCGTATAATTATAGGGGTGTGATAAATTTCTAGAAGTGAGTGTGATAAAGGTTCATATCCCAAGGAATTGTAATCCTAAACATAGCTGCAAAAATATTAATTAAAAGCAAATTTCTAATAACAGACAAAAAAACCATATCATTATAATCACCTGACTATTTGCTAAAACTTGAAGTAAATTGGTATATCGTTTATATTAAACGAAAAGTAGTCTACAAGGGAGTTTACGGTGGAATAACTAATATTACGTTACACCCGGACATATAATTATAGATAAAAACCGATCGAAAACGGACCCAAAATGTTACCATTATGGGTCCGTGTGGGCCCGGACCTGTAATTATACGACACCGACTCCAATCTTAATTGACAAGGATTGCCAGTTTTCCTACCGAATGTCGAAGGTGAGGTTTTTCTCCAGGTACTCCAGCTTCCTCCCCTAATAAAAACTGGACGTCATTATATAGCTGAAAAATGCTGAAAGTGGCGTTAAACAACATTTAAACAAACAAGCAAACACTAATTGTGTTAGTATCTATAACAATATAATATACATGCTGTCATGTTTCATTAAGATAAAAAGAGGATGAAAGGCTCGTCTTGAATTCTTCATGCTCTCGGTAGATGAGTTTTTACCCGTTCGATATACATGTATTTAAACTTTTGCCTGTTGTGCTCACTTGCAAAAGAAAACCTGTTCAGCTGCCTCTTATTCCTTTTGACAGTATTTATGGCAATTAAATACAACCTGTACCACCAAGTTTCAGTGAAGACTAGAAGAAGATGAAATGTCCGTCATAAGTTGGGCGTTTGCGGGTATTTAATTTTTACCGGTTCGATATTAAAATTTGTCCCACAGAGCTTTATTAAATCCGTGCTATTATGTTTTAGTCCCCTTTAAATTTAAAAAATTTGCAGTTATGTTACAAAAACGTTTTTATTAAATAGATTGATTGATTGAATGCTTGCTAAACGTCCGCGAGCAGTATTTCATCTATATTCAGGGCGAAAAAAAGTTTACAAACAGCAGGTCAACGGAGAAATGGATCAACTAACGGGAATACAATTTTGGCTGCCACTGAAAAATGTGAAGCATTTGGTAAGGACGTAGAATTTAGCAGTTTTGTAGCGGTTAAAATGAGACTAATCTTTAGAAATCTACAAAATGGGTCTTAATCTTGCAAATAGGGTCGCCAATCTCCAAACACGGCACCCACTACGGTTCGCGGACAGGCTTTCCGTTTTTTGTGACCTGACAGCCACGGTCCTTCCACAAAAAAGGCCTCCCCTATACGCCACCTAGGGATGCTCTTGGCAGCTCTGTGGGTCGAGCATTAACTGATTGGATGGAGAAGTTTTGTTTAAAACAATTGTTAATTTAATTTTACGTAAAACCCAGTTAAATATACCCTTCCCTTCCCCAACCTATAAAAAGAAAAAAATTTAAAATAAGAAATCGATACATAATAAACCTTTGATACTTTACTTCTATCTTTAAATAAATAAATAAATTGTACGAACATATTGACTTTTGATTAGCTGGAACATAATTACGTGATAAAGGTTCATATCCCAAGGAATTGTAATCTTAAACATAGCTGCAAAAATATTAATTAAAAGCAAATTTCTAATAACAGAAAAAAACCATATCATTATAATCACCTGACTATTTGCAAATAAAGTCAGCAGGGACATTATACAAATTTTGACGAGGCTTTATAATGACTGTATCTTACAAAAATTAATATTTCCGTTTAACATTGATAATTTTTAACCACAGGTCCAGCAGACTCAAAAGAAAACTAAAGAACAAATATATTGCTAAAACTTGAAGTAAATTGGTATATCGTTTATATTAAACGAAAAGTAGTCTACAAGGGAGTTTACGGTGGAATAACTAATATTACGTTACACCCGGACATATAATTATAGATAAAAACCGATCGAAAACGGACCCAAAATGTTACCATTATGGGTCCGTGTGGGCCCGGACCTGTAATTATACGACACCGACTCCAATCTTAATTGACAAGGATTGCCAGTTTTCCTACCGAATGTCGAAGGTGAGGTTTTTCTCCAGGTACTCCAGCTTCCTCCCCTAATAAAAACTGGACGTCATTATATAGCTGAAAAATGCTGAAAGTGGCGTTAAACAACATTTAAACAAACAAGCAAACAATAATTGTGTTAGTATCTATAACAATATAATATACATGCTGTCATCTTTAAATATCTTTAAATAAATAAATAAATTGTACGAACATATTGACTTTTGATTAGCTGGAAAATAATTACGTGATAAAGGTTCATATCCCAAGGAATTGTAATCCTAAACATAGCTGCAAAAATATTAATTAAAAGCAAATTTCTAATAATAGAAAAAAAAACCATATCATTATAATCACCTGACTATTTGCAAATAAAATCAGCAGGGACATTATACAAATTTTGACGAGGCTTTATAATGACTGTATCTTACAAAAATTAATATTTCCGTTTAACATTGATAATTTTTAACCACAGGTCCAGCAGACTCAAAAGAAAACTGAAGAACAAATATATTGCTAAAACTTGAAGTAAATTGGTATATCGTTTATATTAAACGAAAAGTAGTCTACAAGGGAGTTTACGGTGGAATAACTAATATTACGTTACACCCGGACATATAATTATAGATAAAAACCGATCGAAAACGGACCCAAAATGTTACCATTATGGGTCCGGATGGACCCGGACCTGTAATTATACGACACCGACTCCAATCTTAATTGACAAGGATTGCCAGTTTTCCTACCGAATGTCGAAGGTGAGGTTTTTCTCCAGGTACTCCAGCTTCCTCCCCTAATAAAAACTGGACGTCATTATATAGCTGAAAAATGCTGAAAGTGGCGTTAAACAACATTTAAACAAACAAGCAAACAATAATTGTGTTAGTATCTATAACAATATAATATACATGCAGTCATCTTTAAATATCTTTAAATAAATAAATTAATTGTACGAACATATTGACTTTTGATTAGCTGGAAAATAATTTCTGTCAGAGTACGGCAAAAAATCATAGTCATGGAGACACGATCTCTTTGACGTCATATATTATTCCGCTGAACATTTGTATTCATTTTTTTTTTCAAAAATGTAAAATTACAAGCATAAATTATTGAGCTAATTCTCATGTTTGAATTTATTTTAAGTATTTACTTCGAAAAATATTTTCTCCATCGAGGGATAACAAAATTTCCGTTGTGCTCATTTAATATTATCTGCTACGCGGATTATACAATGTGTAAAACAGAATTTTTGTTATCCCTCGAACAAGAACATATTTTTTGTAGTTTATCCTTAATTAAATTATTTATTAAAAATTGTCTGAATATCAAATATCGAACGCATTGCAAACTTCATCGTACGGGGATCTGTATTATATATGAGGGGATCGCCGAAGTAAATCATGTGATTTAATGTCACAACTAATAACTAAGTTTACTCGGCGCCGCGTAACTTCGGTCATAAAACCTGGACGTTTTATCGCCCAAAATCGGATAAGATTGAATAAAAAGTAAGTGGCATAGTTTACGTGGAATTTATTTAGTCAAATTCCATAATGCATAAATAATGCAGGATTTTTTTGTATAATGATTTATAATAAGCATTTAAGGTAAATTATTGCATCTTTCACGTCTGCCAGAGAACTTGTTTAATACTTGATCGTGCGGTAACCTTTGACCTACTTAGAAGATAAATACAGCCGTTTTCAAGTCTTGCCTTTATTTAAATCTTTCATTATACATGCCAAGAATATAGTACTCCTGGAACTTAAGAGCTCCAGTACACAGGAAAATATGCACCATGTGTATTACGCATGTATTTTTTTTACGCATGAATTACGCCTGTAAAACCATGTGTAAAACATATGTTTTGGTCACGCATGGTAACCATATGTGAGAAAACATGCGTAAAACGTATGTTTTTCACCATGCGTAAAACATCCCACATGTAATACGCATGTTTTTTTAACGCATGTGAATCATATGTATTACATATGTAAAACATATCTTTTTGTATACATCTACCAGACCACATTTGAACAGATGGTTATAATTATATCTTTTTATTTTAGATCTGATAATTTCACAACTGCCCATCAGAAATAAAAGAAACAATTTTCAATGAATTTAAGGTTGGAAATTTCTATTTTTTTTCTTTTATTAACATAAATTTTTTTTTAATGGTAAATTTACTTTAAACTAGAATACTGACAAGTCGAGAAGACTACTGTTGAAAAAAAATCAAAGTTTTTTCAAAAATATTAGACAGAAGTCCATGAAATTTCAATATGCATTTTTTTTCAAATAGTATTTAATTATTAATGTGCAAAATTTCAAATCTGTACCCCTTAAAGCTTTGGACTTTTAGCCTTCACAAAAATTAGACAGACGAACAAAGTGAAAACTTTACTGTGTAGGGCTTCTGTATCCTTAATGCGGGGCCCTAATGATTATACATATGTTAGCATGTTCATGCTATTTAATGTTGATAAATTTGTATGTAATTTAGTGTATAAAGCAACAAACATGCAGGGCTTTTCAATAAATTTTGAAGTAGAAGGGGAAAAAAAGTAGGCAACCTGAGTCCAAAGCAGGCAGCGAAGCCGCCCCTTTAAGGCCAGGGGTCTTGGCCCCCAGAAGCTCTGTGGTACTAGACGCAAAATCCTGCATTCTGGCAGTGTCCGGAGACTTATTTTCAGTCTTTTGGTTGATAATTTTTGTGTCTTTTTTTTTCATTTTTTGCATGTTTCTTGCATTTTTTTTCATGTGAATAGGTTTCTTTTGTAATTGTCATTTATGATTAACATGATATTATTTTCTGCATCTTTTGTGAATTTGTTAAATCATTTATATTCAATAAAGTGATATGCTCAGTTTTGTTCTCTTTTGATAGCTAGTCTGTTTCCAATTCAATCATTCATTCAATTTGTTTCAGTTTGTGGAATGAACCAAGTGTGGATCACTGATTACAAATTTATACACAGATATCTGGATATTAAACTATATCTAATCTTTCCTGTTTTTTATATGTTCATGTTAAAATGCATGCCAAAATGTATAAGTATTTATGGCAATATGGTAGGAAATTTTATCACAGCAAGCATATGATAGTCATGACATGAATGTTGTTTCATGAAAACAAACAAAGATTCAGTTGAGTGCATCTATTCTATTTAAACACATTTTGACACATAATGTCCCTAATGACACTAGGGAGAAGTCAAGGGACCGTACAAATACGCAGTAGTTACATACATTTTTCATTATTTACATCCATTTTTTTTATTGTAGATTTCCAGGATTATTTCTCATGTGTTTTTAAACCATAACACGCTTAGATTCAGTTTTTTTTCTTTTTCATTATTATTCATGTTTATCTGAGCAAAATTTCCAAAGAAGATAGATAGAATAACATTACATTAAACCCAGAAATAAATCTTCTGTTCAGTACACTTCCACTTGGACACAAAGTTGTGTTCTGATCCCAATTGCTTCATAGGACAACCATCTACAAAACTTATGATGTCAATAATTACTATACATCATCTTTATTCTTTCAAGTGCAGCTCATATAATTATGAAAGAAAAATGTTAAAAATACAATACACTTTGAAGAACTGAAGTTTGAAACCAATTAAAAGTGTTTGTTTATCAAAAAAGATTACGATTTTTAGTATGGGCCGTTGTACTTTACTTTTCTTTGTTGTCAACTTCCGGTAATTAGTCACATCTGTTAAATAAACAAATGGCGCGTAATCCAGTTGAAAGACATAAAGCAAATAATGGAGAGTTTTGTGCCTTGAAGATTCACAGTGCCTGTCATATCGTGTCCTTATTGGTGGTAAAATTGCACAAAGAACAAGTGAACATCGTCAAATGAAGAAAGATAATTTGGGGAACAGGAAGTACCAATCGCGAGCTTTTGGTATGACGTCTTTTGACAGTTCTCCAGACGTCAACAGACGACAGTTTTAAAAGTCCTGAAAATGTCTCACGCGTTCGAAGTAAGTTTAAATTTTATTGAATTGTATAAATTAGAAAAATACCATCTTGAATTGATTGACAAAATATAAGCTAGGATACCGGTAGACCAGGAATTTTAAATAAACACTTGTTTTAAAATGTTCCTGGGTAAGCTGTCCAGGACATCACAGTGATATATATAATAGTATAGTGAACTGCCAAAATATTGGTCTTGGATAGAAATTTTTAATTTTTATGCCCCCGCGACTACATGTCAGGGGGCATTAAGTTTTACTCCTGTCCGTCCGTACGTACGAATTTCCGTCAAGCTTTTCTCAGAAACCGTACATGAGAACAATTTGAAATTTGGCAGGATGGTTCAATATCACAAGTTGTACGTCCTAAGCGACTTTCAGACCTGTCGGACAACTACTTCCTGTTTGGGACTTCATTTAGCGGGGGCATCTGTGTCCCATGGACACATTCTTCGATTTTTGTATTCAAATTGTATCTACCCTGAAACTAAACAAACGGATGTCAAAACCAAAATAACAAATATGCTTGTGTTAATAGAAATATGTTTAAAGAGATGACTGATGTGGAATAGGTTCACATTCAAAATAACATAAACATAGACCTGTACATTACAGGTCTATGACATAACTGTCTTTATATTTTATTTAAATGTAAATTTAACAGTGTTGGTTCACCTTTTTATTTAAGTACAGCTCCGTGTAAAATCAAGGCAGATTAGCTTATATTGTGATTCATGGAAATAATAAAAATCCACAAAAATGGGCAAAACTTAAAGCAATAGACACTATCAACAAATGTACCAAATATTATTCAGTTATATTATCTGATATAGAACATATTTAAATTTGACTTTTTGCTGCTTTACAATGCATTTCAATAGAAAATTCAGAAATTTCACCTTTGCTTTATTTTATCTTACTAGATATTAAAACAGACTGTTGTTCATCACCATATTTTCCTAAAGAGACTGAGGTTATTCTTCTGAAAAACTGTCAGAGAAGTGTAAAAACACATTGTTCATCCCTGTACTTAGTGACCATGAAAATTTTCACACAATCTTTCTGGCATTATATATGTAGATGTGCATCCCTTTTAACACCCAACTCACTCACTTTTTTTTTTTAAATTTGATCTGATTGAATTTGGGTGGTGATATTTATTTGTGAGCAGCTGCTCAGTTTTTCTAGTTTTATGTGTGGCAAGAATCATTTTGAATAACCCATTTTTTTTTCTCTTCAAGTTGGTTTATGAAATTAAGAATGGGAAGACTTGACGTTCAAGGCCTCCCATTGAAAGATTTCAGCAGCTTCATTCACCAGAGGAACTGCTCTATTGAGGAATTAATGGAGCAGTCAAGGCTAATGTTTGCCTTAATATTAGTAAGTATTGTAAGTCTTTAAATAAGTAATGTATCTTAAGGTTAGTGAGGACACCTGTCATGGTACCATACATAGCTAAAAATGCAAAAAGTGCAAACTATGCTAATCAATATATTAAACTTCTATAAAATTAGTTCATATTTTAAAACTAAATCTAAATACATTAATTTTTAAACAAATGCATGAACCATACCATAATAAATAGATTAAACAAAAAAACAAGGGAGATAATTCATGAGAAAATTGGCCCCTGAATTACAAAGGTTTGTAATGTAGACAAAAACTTTAGCTGGTAACCCCTTATTTTTATTGTTTTATTTCAAAATACATGTATACTGTATAACATTAATTTTGATCAAATAAAAATGGGATATAAATTCGTAGATTTTTTCTGAGACAAGATTTTATGCTAACTATTTAGCCTTTCCTATATAATCTATAGTAATTTTGGAAAACTGATCCTAAATATTTTGAATACAAGCCTGGAAAGTGGGTCCAATATTTTTACACAAGAAAGAGAATATACCTAATATCAATATATTAAAAAATTTGACATTTTAAATTCGGCATAATTTTTTTGGGTCAGGTGTCCTCCCTAACCTTAAACCTTATATAAAAACAATAACAATTTAAAGTATACTCTTGATACAAGTATTACAAGTAATCTTATATGAAACCTTAATGGTAATCATTAAGTAACTATGGATTTATGCACAGCTAGTACATATTAAAAACAGTTTTCTCAGCAACCACTTATCACAGCCTTTTGATATTATAACCCCACTCGTAAGAGAGGGGGCTACATGTATATTGCAATCACCTTGTCCGTCCTTCCGTCTGTCCGTCCGGTACAATTTCTCAGCTTCTACTGAAGGGATTGATTTCAAATTTGGTACACAGCTTTAGCATGATGAGATGTACTGTGCCTCCTATTTCTAGGTCAGTCAGTCATCTACTTCCTGTTTTCCGAGCCGACTTAGACTATTTTAAGGATCAAGAAAGAAAATGTTTCGTAACAGATTTCTCAGCTTCTACAAAAGGAATTTATTTCAAATTTGGTACACAGCTTAAGCATGATGAGTTATACCGGGCCTCCCATTTCCAGGTCAGTGGGTCATCTACTTCCTGTATTTCCTGCCGACTTAGACTATTTTAAGGGTCAAAAATGGAAAAATTTTCGTAACAGATTTCTCGGCTTTAACAAAAGTAATTTATTTCAAATTGGTACACAGCTTAAGCATGATAAGATGTATCGTGCCTCCCCTTTCCAGGTCAGTCTGTCATCTACTTTCTGTTTTCAGAATGGTCGAGTGGGGGTATGCTTAGCACGACTTATTAGTGCAACCCCTTGTTTGGTATGCTGCATCAGCATAAGGTCCCACAAGGTGGGATTCTATTTCAGGTCTATTGCTCATCTACTTCATGTTAAACGAAATCCTGCCATTTCTGTCTTTTACCCATTTTCAAGTGTTGTTTTAATGTTTATTGTTACTCCCTGCAAACAAAGTAAATATATGTCCACATACCTTGTAAGCACAACTGCTCATAAAAATTAATTGCAGTTGGAGTTTACATATGTGTTATGGTCTCATGTTCAGTTGCTCCATATCCTTTCATAAAATATTTATTACAGGAGTTTGTCTTTAATGCCGTGTGGATTTAGTAAAACGATTCCCATTGTTTCAGATGTATTCTCTTTATTTTTCTTAGTTATGGTGTACTTTTACATGAGATTATATCTCATGCATGTCATGTGCACAATTTAATAATAACTATTATCTTAATCTATGTAAATTCTAAAACCTAATTTTTAACGCCCTCCATCCTAGTTTGTCCTTAGATATATTTGATATTACTGATTATTCTGATTTTATTTGGTTTTATGCATTTTCAACACTTTTTTTTAATTGTGGATTTCCTATGTTTGGGTTCTTGTGCTGCTGATGAGGAATAAAATTCCGAAATGGCCATACAGCTCATAAAAATTAATTGCAGTTTAAGTTTACATGTGTTATGGTCTCATGTTCATTCCCCTTTATATCCTTTCATAAAATATCCTAAACAGCTTGATAGATTCCTATGAAACGTTCAATAAAGGAAGTATACCATATGGAGATATGAAAAATAAGAATTTTTATTGCTGTCGAATATCATTCAGGGGAGACATATAAATTGGACGTGGACTTATTTAACAAAGTGTTCAATAGGAAAATCACCCTGTCTGTCTGTCCATCTGTCCTCATACATCTTAAGTGCAACTGCTCCTAAATGGCTTTATATAGTATACACGGATTTTAATGAAAGTTAACAAGAAGGAAGTACATCATATGGAGATGTGCATCAATTAGTCTTTGAAATTAGCACTGGTCAATAGTCAGTAAAATTCCTTTCGGGCAAGTGAATTTTTGACAAAATTTATATAAAGGAGAAAAAAGTATTAAAAAGGAAAGTATTATTGGGGAAGATACATAATATTCTTTTTTATAGTTAAAAAATTTGTAAAATATATTTTACCAAGTACATAATAGTTTTTTATCAGTGAATAACAAAAAAGATATGTGGAACTACTTTTTGACAAACATGTATAGGCAATATTTTTAAAACCTTACAAATAAGTGTTGTATGTATCTTTTTAATGCCGTTTATGTGTCATGACATTGATGTGAAATAATTACATTATACAATATTTTTTTCAGAGATCATTTCTGTATTCTAAAAAACTAATGAATGTGGTGAGTGATGACCTGGAGTGCCATATAGATTTCTGGGCAGTCTTCAAGCCATTCTATGAAAAAAGCTGGAATCAATGGAGCAGTCAAGGCTAATGTTTGCCTTAATATTAGTAAGTATTGTAAGTCTTTAAATTTAAGTTTATAACGCAGTTAAGATAATTTTTGCTTTCGAAAATAAAAACAAACTAGCTTTTCCTATGGGTCATGCTTGCACTCAATGACATACATTATTTTAAAAGAAAAAAGCGTTAAAAAGACACTGGAAGTTAAGGAAAATGAGTGCTAAAAAGGAAAATTCAGCTCATAGTACTACAAAAATATTTACTTCTCTACCATTTTCGCGCCCTTCGGGAGCATGTGAATGTGTATGGTAAAATTATTCAACGGTATTTTTTTAAAGACTAGTTCAAGAATAAAAAATATCTGTATCAATATAAATTAGTAATTGTTTTGTAAAATTAGTTCAGGTGTAAGAAATACAATGTAAATGTTTTTGGTTTTTTTTTAGCACCACAGACAACAAAGGAATAGGCAACAGTCCAGAGACACTCCATTAGTCATCACTCAGAGACACTACATTGGTCATCACTCAGAGACACTCCGTTAATCATCACTCAGAGACACTCCATTAATCATCACTCAGAGAAACTCCATTAATCATCACTCAGAGACACTCCATTAGTCATCACTCAGCTTGACTCAGTCATCATTCAGAGACACTGTTAGTTATCACTCAGAGACACTCAGTTAGTCATCACTCAAGAGACTCTCCATTAGTCAGAGACAATCACTCGGAGACACTCCATTAGTTGACACTCAGAGACACACCATTAGTTATCACTCATAATAAAATATGATTTTGATTTTAATATGATTTTAGCCCAACAACAATACTGTGAGAAATATATTTTTGACATTCTCTATTCATCCCCATGATATCCCTGAAATTTTAGGTTTCATAAGGCTTTTATGCACATCCCTGCAATTTGGTCTTCATGAAATAGTAATCTCTTATTAATCATTATACTTGCATCATACAAAGTTTTAAATGTCTCTAACTCTGAATAAGTCATATTAATCATATAAATTGTTATAATTGAGCTGTAATGTTCCAATTGGGCAATCTGGTCACATGTGCATGTTGAATTTAGATATCACTTTGATTGATGGAAGTGAAATATAACAGCAGAGTATTAAAGCAGTTTTTTATAAGTAACCTGTAACAAAACAATACATGAGGAAGGTAGGTGTTATTTGAAATAGTTTTTTCAAACCATACAAAAAACGCATGAATTACATACGTAATACATATGAATTAATACATGTGTTTTTCATACCAGGCGTAAAACATATGAAATACATACGTAAACCATATGTATTTTTACATACGTTTTACATGAAGGTCCTCAACGTATGTTTTACGTATGTGAAAATACACCCGTAAAAAATATGTTTTACATATGTAAAACACATGGTGCATTTTTTCCCATGTAGAGCTTGTTACACGGTTGATTTCATCGAGAGATAACAGTGCCATACTTTGTAAATGTGTCTGTCTCCCTTGACCACATAAATTTATTAGCAGATAGTTAAACAATTATGAGGATCACAGGTGGTCAGGGGAAATTTTAGTCGTATATTCTTGGCGTGTTTGCAGAAATTTATCCCTCAAACCTTGTTACGGTATTATAATTAATTATTAGCGCGGTATTTCGGTATTTTTATTAGTTTGCTACATCTATTCGAAATTTGACGCCGGATATGCTTAAATAAAACATATTTCTGCCCGAGTTGAACGAAGTGGAAACCGGGTTTTATTATGGTTAAGTGGCTGTGTAAAGAACTCTTTCAACTTTTAAGTTAAAAATCAGGGAGGAAGCCTTACTGCCCAGGAAGAATACCCAAACTTCACTAGGAAAATTAGGGATCTGTGTAAATTACAGGTTTAGTCGAACACACCTTGTTCGAATATATACATTAAACCTATATAACGTTGACACATTTTATTCATTTTAGAACTACTTCTTCAAACAAATTATTATTACGTTGATTTGTTTCCTATTTGCTGCTCAGAGTCAAATACCTTACAGCGATCATCCCACGTTTCATCCATTATAAAACTTATGGGTCACAACCCTTTATTATTCCACTATTGTTCCACTATAATAATTTAATTGTAGTAATGGTCTGGAATGTTTCAATTCATCGTGTCCCCCCTCCCCCACGTGCTACGTCTTCTTAAGAGTACTATAGTCGCACCCCACGTGCAATCACCCTCCGATTATTGATGCATCGTCCAATTCACTTGTTTTGTAGTCCTCGAAGTTTGTGTCCCTAACAAACTCGTATTGGCAAATTTTTTTACCGAGCACTCTTTTTAGCAAACTTTGGTTTAAGTAATTTGTCAATTTCGGTGTCGTCTGGCAGATGAACCCGCTTGTCATTAAAAAAAGATATATAGTGGAATAAAACATTTTTTCTCTTTCTGAAGGAAGATATGAAAATATGTTCACCCTCGAAAATCATATTTCACTCGGGCATGCCCTCGGGGAAACGTAATTTTATTGGGTGATCAAATTTTCTTATATTTCTTTAGAAATGGAAATAAATGTATAATATCCGTCATACAAATGGCTACTTATCATTTCTTAGAAATACGAAATCATTTCTTACTGAGAAATATATGTAAACGCATCATGGAATATTCTTTCCAGCAAAGATTTGCTATTGAATTTTATCCGTTAGGTTCTGTCATTATTGAAAGAGTCTGGGGACTTTTTTTTATTAATGGGACATACAGAATACAGAGAGGTTACGATAGGAGATTATTTATAGTCTCGATCATTAAGACGCTTAAATTTCATTTGAGCGTCTGGATTCATCTCTGTATTTAAATATGTTATTGTCGCGCCCAAAACTGGGCGTAAGAATTTGATTGGACGATATTTTAATTGGCTAAAAAATTACTTCAGCTCTACGAATAAGTGTCTAAAAAGTTTTACAAAGTCACACGTGAAAATGTTTTATTGATTATTAATAAATACATTATTTAATTATTATTAATGTTAATGTTAGGCACAATCGAGAGAAAAGTACACCTTGACGTCATTTTATAATTGTTGTCATGCTTTCCTGGTTTTGCTTGTCTACAAATATGGTCCTAAAATAGAATGATTGTTTTGTCTCCACCTATTGGTAACAAGCTACAACAACGTGATCCCAGACGAACTATATGGTGGGAGATTGAGACTAGATTACTTACAGTGTTTCCGATTTTTATGTTCGGTAGGAATATCTTAAGAAGACGCCATAAACAAAACGGGGTAATAAAATATAAAAGAAACAAAACATCCACCAAAGCAACTACTGAGGATACACATAGAACTACATTCGAGCAGGACCGGTGTGTTATCATGGAGGCTTACGGCAAGGTGTGCTCGACGTCATCCTTAACTGACGATGATTGCTAGTTTTCCTGCTGAATATGCTCGGTTTTACCGCAAAACAATATCTTCATCCTCCAATAAGAAAGAACGTAATAATATCTTAAAACCCATGTAAACAAACGAATCCAAACAGCAATACGCACTATGCTCCCTCATTTAGCTGTTGTATAAATCAGGGATTATTAAAGTGCCGTAAAATAGTCCATAACAAGGTAAAAGTGCGGAAAGAGATTATAAGACATTGATAGCAAATCCTTGTTGTTTTGAGACCGTATAATTTACCTTTGTATTTTAATTACTACAATTTAATTATCCTAAATTGTATTTAGCTTTTTCTAGGCAATAAAAAGATCTTAATTATTCGTTTTTAAAAGGCAGTTACGTGTTGCACATAGTGTCTTTTAAATAATATTCCCCAAAAAAACAAATAAGTAACATTTCTTTTAATGGAATGTCGGGAATAGATTCAGGTTAGTAAGTATTGCAGGATGGAAACTGCATTCTAGCTTCACACTGGTCTATTTTGTTGTAAATTAGTATAGTCAGGATGTCCCCTTAGACGTCCGCCGCAAATTGTATCCGAACGCATCCATTCTATTGTGGGATAAAACCACTGTAGGATTTTTACTGCATGTGATGGCTTGACACTGATACAGTTCATTGCTAAATCAGTGTGCAACGTTGACATCGGCGTATTTTTATAACCGAACACACCGATTTTTCTTCGGGATAATAGTGCGACTGTATTAAATATATATATAAGCATATTGACAAACATCAGTTGAACAGATTCAAATTTAGTTTATACGTGATTCAAATTTAGTTTATACGATATGTATCCATGATAAATGAGATGTTTAAACATGACAATATTTATTTACTAATAACTGACAGGAATATTTTTTTTTCTTATCGTTTTTTTTCTTTTTACTAATATTTATTTTGCTGCTGGCATGCAGTACTACATTTTTAGCCTCTAGATCTCTTCGTTCTTTTAACGACTTTTATTATCTAATACTTCTAGCTATGGATATTCATTCCACGTTAGATATATACGTAAAACTTTGATTAAAACGTTATATATTCATGTTCAAGTTTTCTACATCTCTTTCAATCTTTGTTTCTCAGGGATAGAAATTCATGCATTTATTAGTGTACTTGTTTATGTTAGTTGAACATTAAGAAACGCTGCTTTACTACACTGTCATTAATTTTAGTCGAAATAACAGGTGCCAGTGTTGATGAACTCAAATAAATATCAAATTACAACCTTTCTCCTGATTACATTTCTATTTATTACGGGCCGGCACTAAGCCGGTCCGTCATATGATATGAGTTGGAAAACGTTTCATGATTTCCTGCGGAGGTTAGATTAATTTACTGCTGCTAAATTATAATTAAAAAAATAATTATTAGAGTTGTACCGGTGTTATTGCTAAAACATAATATATAGTAGATATTTTGAGTTAATGTTGTATTTTGCAATGCAATGTTTAGTTAATTATGTGTCAGCAAAAGTCGGTCACATTTGTTTACGATGTTATTTTTAGAACATGCTGTCTAGGCCTAGATCACGTCTACGTACATTCATTTGGTTGATATATATCATACTGACAATAAATTTAGATCTATGTATAATGTATTTCGAGAATACTAAATATCAGAAATACAACGTTTAGTTAGTTTTAGGTTTGAAAAAAGACGTTAAAGTCGGTCACATCGCAATGCTATTTTCATAACTCAAATCACTGCATTGTATCACACATGGGGTTATAACTAATTTTGGGTACGGTTTACTGAACTATTGCGCGAAAATATAGTTCGATGTTTACATTTACCGAAGTAAGTAATTTCTATCTGTAATATTGTTTTGATTATTTTTCAGGTTAAAAACAGTATGTTTTGTATTGCGAAATGTAATAATTTTGTTCTTTGCATTTGAATAAAAATATAATTATGTTCATATATTCTTACGCGATCAAGCTGGCTAGGTAAACTATCATATTATCATAAATTTATGCACATTCAATCTGCTTTCATCTGAATTGTTAATTATATAATTAACGCATAATAATAATAATGATCTTCTTGCTACTGTTTTTAATGGTGTATTAAACAATTTTCGTGATGTAAATATTCAATGGCTGTCTGTGCTGCTGCAGCTGATCATCATGATGAATAACAGTAAACAAGATTTGCACATGTACTTTGATCATCTTTGCAAAATAAAAATAACACATAAATCAACGTATTAAGAATTTCGAACATTTTTAAAACAAGTCCTTTATCCCAATTGAGATTGCAGATTTAACAAACGGTACACATGTAAATAATTTGGGACAAAGATGGTACACCGACTTGATGAGGGAAGTATTACGAATCTGTAATTCCTGTCGAAAATTAAAATAATGAAAACGTTTCTACTTTAGCATTTTCTTATTATTGGTTTTATGCACTTTTTAATTTTCCATTTATTTTTTTGTTGTCGCATCAAATAGAAATAAATTATTTAATTTTTTTTAAATACAGGTCTCGAGTGCAATTTCCAGCATCTTTCTTTTACTTTCAATAATTCAAATGTCCAAAAATGTTAACTGGTTTATTTACTATGCTTGCCTACTATTTTTATACAACCGAAAAAAAAATTGCAGGCGTATAATGATATGAAGCTGTCGTCTGTGTCGTCGTCTGCGTCGTTGTCCGTTAACTTAAGTGTTCCCACAATAACTTTTTTTCTATATATCCAATTGCTTTGAAACTTTACAGTGATGTTTCTTACCATAAAAGGATGGATGGGATTGATTTTTAGGGTCCCCCATTTTTCGTTTAGAAATTAGGGATCCAAAAGCGGCCAAAAATGCCACTATTTTGTTTGTTCCCACAATAACTTTTTATTAATAGATAGTTGGATGGGATTGGGTCCCCCCTTTTCTAGTTTAAAAATTAGGGGCCCAAAAATGGTACTTTTTTTATTTGTTTCCACAATAAATTTGGTTCTGGTTTACAGATTGCTTTGAAATTTTACAATAATTTTACTTATCATAAAAGGATGAATGATATTGAGTTTGGGGCTCCTCCTTTTTCCTTTTAGGAATTAGGGGCCCAAAAGGGGCAACAATGAAACTTGGGTTTTAATATATGTTTTAACAGATATGCTAAAAAATAAATAATATGAACATAGGCACAGCCTAAATGCGAGCATCGCATATTTTGTGGTTCTCTGACGTTACTTCAGAGTACCCTTAGAGTGCCCCTGCATTCCTTTTTGTGTCGTGACGTGTTTAATGTGTTGGTGACGTCACAAACAATGTAAAAATAAATAAAGCGTTTTGGAGATTGCAAAAAAATTGTCGGACATTTTACCTTTTTGCAAACGCAAAGCGAAAATAGTCTCCGTTTGTAAAAAAAAAGCGAAAATACCCAATGCATTCCGAGTAGCCCAGGCTTTTTTTTCAATGATCATATTTTGGGTCTCGTGCAGTTTGGCAGACTTTGTACATCAGAGAGCTTCGCTTCGCTCGCATATTAATATAAACATATATTTTACAAGATAACACTAAAAATACATTTAACACAAATTTTTCTGTAATATATTTTACTTTTTATGTCTTGTATTGTATTATTTAACTCGTTTCCTTAATATCTATGCATTATTATATAAAGAACCAAATGTTTAGAACTCTGATGTCTCGGATAATCATTCTCTTATATCAAAGAAGAAAAAGCAACACATGGCAAAGACAAATCATAAAAATTTGATTGTATTAAATGATCCTGACTGGGTTAAAGCATATTATAGAATATCATAAGTACATTATATCTTCACAAGCTGTAAACAACAATTAATCTCTCATATTACAATACAAAATGGGTTCCTGTTTTAATCCTCCAATGACTTTAATTGAGTTTCCCCGATATGGTTACAACCATATCTTTTCTTGTTAGATTAGACTGGGAACAATGTACAATGTTCGTACAACCATGACAACGATACGGTTTACATGAAATATTACATTTATTTTTTTATTCCAAAATAGCATATTCTATTTCTAATAAAGTGGATACAAAAATAATCTCAATAAAATCACACAGTTTGTTTAAATATTGTCGCTTCAAGCTTCAACGTAACAATGTGTTTTTATATTTTGCACACTGCACGTGGCACACTTATTAACCTACATTTTGTATTTCATTAATAGCTTCTGTAGATTAAATTTAGTCACTGGACGCGTTTTAATATGATTCTTAATATAGTTTAAAGTTTGTAGATAATAAAATAACGGTATAAATGTTAAATTAATTGAAAATAAGAGAAATCCATGTCCCACGGTTCCATACTTATTTTCAAGGATGCATATTGTTATAAAAAAAAACAGGTACATATATGTTTCTTTTTTCACTATTTTTGTAACTGCACATCAATTGAAGTATGTGAAATGTAACTATTGTTTATTTTAAAGATCTAAAACTTTTTTATGTTTTTTTTTCAAGTTTGTTCTTATTTATGGTTTTCATTTATTTATGGTTCTAAGTCATTAAAAAAACTATACATCAAACTTTAAGTTAAACACAAATTTCAACTTTGTTAAAAACTACGCCCATCTGGCACAATACATAATTTTCTACTCATCTGTAATACTAGCTAAAGTTTAAGTTGATTTTCTAAAATGCAAGTACTTTGGTGTAGGGTGATGCTACGTACCATTATGAAGTTTGTTTGTATGGATGTTTCTTGAAATTCTTTCTCTATTTCACAATGAAATAACCTTGTTCTAAATTTCATTTCTCATGCATTGAATTAATAAAATTCGGATTTGACAGTTTGTATACCTGTTTGTTACCTACACCATGGAAGGAATGCTTTTATGCAGCAAACACTTGATTATTTACGGCCCGAATATTTGGTGCTTGCACCAATAAAGTCTCTTGTCGCATTTGTTTTATGACGCAGGACCGCAAACATACGTGTAAAATGGCATCTGACCTGACGCGACCTGAAATAACATTAAACGACGACATTGATCGACTTCTTAGTTTACAATGGCTACTCAACTGCAGTCTGGACAATTCAAAGCGAGATTGTTTTTCAAAAATGAAAAGAAGAAAATAACCAAGTAATAAGACGACGCAAAACAAAGTTTTAAAAAGGTATGTTATAATACATGTAACAACAGCACTTATAACTAACACAGACAAACAGACGACATATATTTGTTCGTTCGTTCATTCATTCATTCTAGGTTCAACAAACAGATGGTTTTTGAGTTTATATTCTGTTGTATATTAAGAATTTCATCTTAAAGACAGAAAATCTAGAATCCATCGGCACGACGAATAAACGATCATGATGAAGTGGTGCAATCGACAATGAAAACTTTTTCTTAGAAAAATTTGGTATGTTTTAATAACCATTAATTTTTTTGCATTTTTCACAGAGAAATTGATTATCATGACTTACTAAATCAACTTTGTTGTTGGTTACTTTTTCTGAAACTTAATTGCTGATTGATTGATTGATTGATTGAATGGTTTGTTGCAAGCAGTATTTCAGCTGCTGTGTATTTAGGACGAGAAAAACAACTCAAACATTTTAACAAGGACTGCACGTAAATCAGTCGGGGAAATGGTGTGGGTGTAGAGACTTAATTTGGACTTGCACTTTGACAAAGGTCTACCTAATCACTTGCTATAACGACCATATAGTTCTTATATATTTATTAAACCCCCCGCAAACTTGTTTGGGGGGGGGTATATAGGAATCACCCTGTCTGTCTGTCTGTCCGTCTGTCCGTCTGTCCACATCCCTTGTAAGCGCTTCTCCTAAACCTCTTCACAGATTTTTATGAAACTTTACATGAAGGAAGAACATCATATGTAGATGTGCATGAAGAATTTTTGTCGCTGTCGGATATTATTCAGGGGAGATAATCGGACCTTAGACTTTTATTTAAATATAGTATTCAGTGGGAGACCTCGTAAGCGCAACTCCTCCTAAACCGCTTCACATATTTTGATGAAACTTTACATGAAGGAAGTACATCATATGTAGTTGTGCATGAAGAATTTTCGTGGCTGTATGATATTATTCAGGGGAGATAATTAGACTTAGACTTTTTAAATATAGTATTCAGCGGGAGACCTCGTAAGCGCAACTCCTCCTAAACCGCTTGATGAAATTTAATGAAACTTAGCATAAAGGAAGTACATTATATGTAGATGTGCACGAAGGATTTTTATTGACCTCGGATATCATTAAGGGTAGATAATTGGACTTGAAAGCGAAGCGGAGGTATCCCTTTGTGAGCGTGCTCACAGTCCACACTTGTTTTATTTATTATAATACAAGTTCTATATTTACATAAAGAAACTATTTTCAAAGTCATCGAATAAAATCACATCCATACATTATTACGTTCAGTTCCACTGCACACCCTAACTTACTTTTCCACTCTCTCATACCACGAGGCCACGTCATCAGATTTCCAGGTACACATGACAATAAATGAACTATGGTAAACATTCTTGCCAATAAAATTCAACGGTATATCAAGAGGATGGTAGAACTAAAACACAGCTGAGGTCATAAATAATTTTTATCAATCGGCCATACACTCTTATACACCTCAGCAAGATAATGATTGTAGATATGGGAATTGACCATTAAATATTGAACTTAAGGTTGTTAAAATAACGATAAATTTTACACTTATGACAACACAAACAAAGTATGAAGAATTAAGTAGGAAAAGTTGTCCTTTTGTAGCGGTTACTGTACGCTTACTTGTTTAAAAAATCTACCAAATCCGTCTTTATCGCTGAAAGATCGTAGCAGCCCAAAAATACGTTACCAGCTATTCTTCGCGTCCCGCTTTTCTTATTTTAATCAGATAATACCAAACAACGAGGACCTGAACGAGTGGGGCAGCTCTGTAAGTTGAGCCCTAGAAACTGTCACCAGTAACAATGTTACTTGCTCTGATTGTTAATGCGAACTTTCTTTCACCACAGGGCTTGGTTTTACGTAGGACCAGTGAGAAAATATTAAAAACGGCATCTTTCCTGAAGCAACTGAATGAATATATCATTCAAGACATGCTACATATAATTATTTGTTGAGTGGCGCTCTACAAAGTCTTTTGTTCATATCTGAGTTGGCTGGCCACAGAACACAATTTAACAAAGAACCAAATGGGAAACATGTTTAATATGCTCATAGTCTAAAACCAGAGAAACCAAACATACCAGGAATATAATTATAGTAAAATAGTCCTTAAGGTCCATCTAAATCTGCATGAAGACCCCTTAGTTACAATGAATATTGTGGCCATCTCATGTCTGGTAAAAATGAGTGTTATTTTCTTAAACTAATACAATAAAACGTGTAATTTAACATAAATAAGAAATATAATATGTTCCATGCGGGAAGTTCATCAGTTTCTAAACTGATGAACTTCCCTCATGGAACATATGGAACATGGAAAATGGGGATAAAAAATAACATCAACTTTCAATTCAATTATACTCGATTTATTTATGCAATCATTTTATTTTACATGCAAGAACTAAATATTGCCTCTTAATATTGACAGATGTTATTTTTTCCAACTTCAAAGTTAAAGTCATACAATTTTTACTATTCTTAAAACAAAAAATATTCACCTTATCATTTTATCCAAACGTTTTTAAAACATCGTATCTCTTTTATTTTCAGAAAAGAAACAACGTGGAGTATACAGTGAAAGATCATGAAGAAACCGATGGGGAAAATTTCTCCCCTGATTGATATAACAAAAATTACAATCAAACCGATGGGAGAAATATCTCCCCCGATGGTTGTAAATAATAGCTAAACTCTAACAGATAGGAGAAACTTCTCACATGATTGTAATACTGAATAGCTAAAATCAGACTGATGGGAGAAATTTCTCCCATGATTGCAATATTAAAAATTTACGATGGGGGAATTTTCTCGCATGATTGCAATATTAAAAATTAAAATCAAACCAACGGGAGAAATTTCTCCCATGCTTTTAATACTTCGAGTTAAAATCAAATTGATTACTCCCATGACTGTACTACTAAAGAGTTAACATCAGACCGATGGAAGAAATTTCTCCCATGATTGTAATTATACTAAACAGTTAAAATCAAACCGATTTGAGAAATTTCTCCCATGTTTTTCTCATCCTGGTCATACATTTTATATACAAATATACGACAAAAGAACAAATTTTGTTAATACTGTCCTGGTTTATATGTAGAATTATTAAATTCCACTCTCATAAGGGATGCACTTTTCACTTTCGCCTAAAAAGGGAATGCGTAGAATTTCCCTTTTTATTTTGGACAGCGTTATTATTATACCTCAATTTCATTTACAATGTTAATCTTCCATAGGCCACCGTGACATATAGTACTGTCAAAAAAAATTTACTGTCGGAAAAATACTGTCACCCGCTACCATAGGTACGGAATTATACTGTACCATTCGCGCATGTGCAATATATATTTTTACATTTCCGTTGTAAACAGACAACAATAATGTCAAGCAACAAACGTTTTTCTACCACAAACGAGGCAGATTTAAAGATTCTGGATACTGTTAGTTTACTTTTATTGCTGTTTCATGACCATTATTACATCAATTAAATACCATTATTGAGTAAAGTTGTTCATGGTTTGAATAGTTTTTCGCCTCGGTTGACAGTATTTCCTCAAGTTGACAATTTTACTGTCACCCTGTCAGACATGTAATATTTATATACTATAGTATAGACTGTCCCTGATAAAACATAGTATTTTACATGAACAATGTATGTATTGGCTTTGCAAGTATTTAATTAAGACTCCCCCATCCTCAATACTAATGATGGTTTTAAATAGGAACTTATAACGTTAACTTGTTTATAGCTATTTGGATTTAGAAGTATTTTTAATTATTGAATGTCACTATGTTGTTCTTATTGATCAGTATCTTCAAAAAATTCTTCGAGTAAAGTTTTTCGCAAAGACTCGTTTGTCTTGCAATGTAGCAGAAAATGAGCCTCGTCCTCTACCACATTGCAAACAACAAAAGTCTTTGCTCTCTGGGAATTTTTAAGTAAACACGAGAATCGCACGACAAAAATGAGAAATTTGTAAATATATAGATATGAAATTGACTGGCGAATCGGAAGTCGGTTGCCTCATAAAACGTGCTAAATGGTGTTTTTTTGCAAAATGCTAGTATTAATTGAAAGCAACTTCATATATTTGTAAAATTCGGCTTCTCTGTGTTGAACTTTATTAATAATTGATTAATAATAATTGATTAATTCTTATAATAATACTAGATTTAAGGAGATATGAACCGTGAGTGAATATTTTCGACATCTTTTGCTTATATCCATTTAATAAATGCATGGAAATAAATTTTCTCATTGACCCCCTATTTCTTTTCATTATTTCCAAGATCAAGGCTAAACAATCAGACATAAAAAATAAATTCAGTAAGATTTAATTGTCATTTATATGCCTTATAGTTCAAAAACTGTTTTAATGTCATTCTTCCAATGAAAAATCAAGAGTCTGATTCGCGCCACATTTTAAAATCTTTCAAACTAACTTATAAATCAAGAACCTATAAATCAAATAAAATTAGTTATAATAGTCCCAGTATAAATGTACATCATGTGGATTTTTTTACTAACGTAATTTAATTAATTTTTTAATGGGAAATCATTTTAGGAACATTTAATTATTTTTTTTCATATAGGCTAATTGATTCAAAATCTTACTTTCAACTAAGTTGTTGCTCCTGTTGTCCATCTCCCTCTCAAAAACATTCCACATTGCAGGAGCGAAATTACCATATTAATAGTTTCTTTGAACATAGTTGAAGAAATCATTCAGTATACTGGAAAGCGACAAATCAAGCGTCTAGTTCTGTTGGAGTTGCGATTCAATGTTAAAGTTTTGTCGAACTAATAGCAAGGGCAGATACCCGATAGCCATCACTTTTCTAATGCACTTTCTTAACCTTTCATTTTGTCTATATGCTCCAGCCAAACCTGATGATTGTATATGTCGCCAAAGGGCTTTGGTGAAATGAAAGTAGCAACCACTAAGTTGTGCATATGGAAGATCTGTGTGTATGGCTGTAATAAGGGCCTGTTCAAAGTCACAGATGATCCTCGTTGGTCTCCATCTATGGCCAGTTTCTTGCCTGATCTTCTGTTTGAGTACCTGTAAGATCTGCACACAGTCTTCCCAGTGACCAAGCAGCTAGCTAGAAGTACAACTCTATTTCTGAATTTACCATGCACTGTGAAAAATTGACTTGTATGGACGAGGACAGGTTCGAAATGTACCATCCATATAAATGTCCGTGTATCGTCTTAGTGAATGCAGATTCTCTGAAGCTGAAAAAATCTAAATACCCCAATCATTATCCTGGTGAATCAAAAACTCGTCCCCAGACCAGGTCTCACCCAAGATACCAGCAATATCTACATCATCTATTTCCCAAGTGATGTTGGGAACTAGTCCTGTCTTTTACGGGTCATCGCACTTCTCACGGATTGAAATAGAGGAACAGATTCAATGTCGCCTCCTCCCTGTTGATGTGCTCTTACGACAGCGTCGTATATTCTTAATAGGCAGGCTGGGGTCCTGTTGTACTTTTAGCAGGAGTCGTTTTTTAAATTCTGACTTGGCAATGCCGACATTTTCGTGGGGATGGTTATGGTCGTTTGGCTCATTCGGGACATTGATGTTTGGATTTCTGGCCTCCAAATCAAAGACATCAGTCTTCAGCGGGGCTCTGCAGCCTTCTCTCCAGCATCTCCAATAGATGATGCCCCGAGGTTCTCTATTCTTCTGATACTTAAAACCCTGGTATACTAAAACTCGACCACCGCGATTCCCTGATATCACCCTTGCAGGCATTTTTTTCTACTTTATAAAGTAAGCGTTTGTTTGTACGGTATATATACCAGAATAAGATTTGGCATCTGTCAGTCTCTATAGTAAACTCTTTTAAGATCATGCAGAGGATGACATTGTGACATGTCAACTTCAGCATCTTTTTTCAAAACATTCATAAAGATGAGTATTTTTGACATGTCATTCATGGGACCAGAAATACAAGAAACAATCAATTTTAATAATCATACCTTTCCACTTGCAAGAGAGAAAAGGAAGGGGGCATATAAGGAATATATTCACAGTTTCGTAACAGACTTATTTTAAAATTTAGTAAACACATTAAATAGCATAATGGTTTACAATGTACCCTTTTTCCAGGTCTTCGTGACTTTCTGTTTATTTCGGAAAATGGCGCGTACCTGCATCCTCTTGTTTCTTCATTTATTCAATTCAGGATTGCCACCCCTGAACTTTTTTTATATCAAATATTTTGAGATTTGTGATTAAAATAAAAAATACAAAGTTCCAGACAGTAAATTTTGCTACGCCTGACCGTGTGCGTTTCGTTTAATTAAGAATCATCAGAGGCGCTCTACCAAAAAGATAAAAATGCCAAAACACCATATGAATATGAGCAAAGAAAAATAAAACCAAAATATACCAAACAGATAAGTGTACGGTTCGGCCATGGAAGAAAACAAAAAAAGGCGTTCCCTCAAGATAGCACCCCATTCCAACAAGACAATTATCTCGTTTTCTCAAGATAATTATAACATTCCCACAAGAAAGTTAGTTTTACATGTTCTACAAGGTTGCATATTGACTCCAACCCCAAATACCGGAAGCAGAACAGAACAGAATTTTTATTTGGTCTAAAATCCAAATACAGGATTGTTACAAATACAATTACAATTACATACGCATACAAACATATATAAAAGAATAGGTCTACGAGTGATTTAGACACATGCATCATTATCATATATATCAGAAAGATATAATTTACCAGGTTGGACTTAGCTTGCCTATTAATATTAAGTATATATATTATATATTGATTATATATTGCAGGAGGTGGCGCAGAATAAATGCATGAATACTTTACATTAATATTAATAAATAATAATAATGAGTTAGACAACTACAATACACTTAGTCATAGATATTAAGTAACTCAAATCTCCTTTTATTCATTTGATTAACACCTATGACAATAACTTTTACTATATCATAGTCTTTACAATTGAATATAAAAGTTAAATTTAACATCCGAGTCAAAATTAACAAAGGAGGGAAAAATATCACATATATCTGTAAAAAGTTTTTCTCTAATGTTATTTAATGAAGTGCAACTAATTAAAAAATGAAACTCATCTTAAGTAAGTAAGTAATCTTTATTTAGAGTCGTCATAATATATACAAGGTAACAAATTAACATGAGCTCTGTAGGGCTCTTTAAACGACTGAACGATCTTCTACTCTTAATTTACATAATGGACAATCCCTATTTGCTAGTGGGGTTTTAGTGTGTCGCCCAACTTCTATTGCAAGTTTACTATTGATTATTTTAATTTTTTGTAAATGTTTAAACTATATCCCTGTCTATATCTAATTTCAAATATGTATCAATTTCATAGTTTTCTTTTATTTTTCTAAATGTTCTAAGTTTGTGACCATTTACAGAATGACTATCATCAAAAAAACCTGTTCTTCCAATTTTTAAATAATTTTTTTTTAACTTGTTTGTAAAAGCTGAGAGCAATTGGTGTTGTGAAAAAGTATCATGGCTATCCCAAACATGATTAAAATTAAGTTTTTTTTAATAATATCTTAACTTTTGAGGCAAAGTTATCTTGAAGATTAAGATTAGATTTGAAGGCGTCATGTGCTAGTAAATTTTCTAATTTAATGATATGTAACTGATTTTCAGCAACTGATTTCAAGGCTAAAATAGATATTGGGTACATTCCAAGTTCTGCAAGTACAGCCAAATTCAATGCAGCTCTATTTACGCCTAGAAGTGATTTCGCAAATTTAATTTGAGTTTTAACTATTGGCATTGATATTTAGATTCTAGTTCATGTTTATTATTGACAACATTTAATGACCATATTGCACTACAATAAAGTAAGATTGGTTTAATGCAAGCATCAAACAGTTTTAAATGAGGAACAATATTAGAAGAGTCTGATGATAAGAGTTTTCTAATACAGAACATAGCTATTGTTGCCTTTTTACATAGATGGTTAATGCCATTTGTAAAGACTCCAGATGGTTTAAAAATGATTCCCAAACATACATATTCGTCACAATATTCAATCGTGTCCTCTCCATGCTTAAATATATCTTTTGATAATTTTCTTCCTGCTTTATTATAGATAATAATTTAAGTTTTTGATAAATTTACAGTAATGTCCCAGTGATCACAATAATTGTTAAGTTTATCAATACAATGCTGTAGACCTGAAGCAGATTCTGATATAAGTACATGATATATCAATTTCATTTAGCTGTACAGGATCGCATTTACTATCAAAAGTGTTGTTTTTTTTTGTTTGTTTGATGGTGTTTAACGCCACTTTCAGCAATTTTTCAGCTATATCATGGCGTCCAGTTTTTATTGGGGGAGGAAGCCGGAGAACCCGGAGAAAACCCCCGACCTGCGGTAGGAAAACTGGCAATCCTTGTCAATTAAGATTGGAGTCGAGTACACCCTGCCCGCAGTGAGAATCGAACCCGCAATCTCAGTGTTGACAGACCACGTGATCGATAGTAGACGAACTACCTTGACCACTCGGCCACCGAGGCCCCCTATCAAAAGTGAGACAAGGTCATTAATGTAGAGTGAAAAAAAAGGGAAGGGCTCAATATACACCCTTGTTTGACTCCAATTTTTGAATGAAAGAAATCTGTAACACCTTCTTGAACTTTTACTGAAAATAGCAATTTCTTGTACAAAACTCTTAAGATATTTAAAAACCTACCTTTAATATTATAATTAAAAAGTTTTAAAAATAAGGCTTCCCTGTTTATAGTATCAAATGCTTTTTTGAAGTCTTCAAAACATGTATATATTTTCTTTTTAGATTTAAAAGCTTAATCAAATAATGGTTTTCAATGTTAAAATATGGTCACTGGTTCTGCAGCCCTTCTTAAAACCAATTTGTTCTTTTCTTAACACTTTATTATCATCTACATATTTTTCTAATCTATTGAAAACAACTCTATAAAAAAATTTCCCTATACAACTTGAGAGTGCGATTCCTCTATAGTTAGAGGGATCATTAAATGAACCCCCTTTAAAAACAGGTGTTATGTAATTTTTTTTCTCCATAAATCTGGGTAGATACCCGACTTTAAAATTAAATTAAAAAGTTTAACAAACATGTTTATGTTTCTATTAAATGTACAGAGGTTTTAATCATTTCATTAGTTACACCATCAGGGCCACATGATTTACTATTCTTCAGTGATTTCAATGCAAGCGCCACCTCCTCAACAGATATTTCTTTATCTCATATAGACTGGGAACAAGATTCAGCAGTTGACAAAACAATATTCAAACTATCATTATTATATTCAATATTCATAAGTTTATTGAAATATTCAGACCACTCTTTAGGAAGAATAAGATCCTTATAATCTGACTTTTTTTTAACACATCTATGGATTTCCAGAACTCCTGTGGATTTTTTTTAGTTGATTCAATAATTTTATTCAAAAGGTCAGATTTAACTTGTCTATGTTTTTTTCTGACTAATCTATTAAGTTCTTTTCTTTTTGATAACACATTTGTTTGTAGGTTATTGTTCCAGGGTTCTTTACATAGTTTTCTACTTATTGATCTTAATTCTCTGTATTTTGAGTCACAATCTTGATCAAAATATTTCTTTTTTCTCATTCTTCTATGTTGATGTTTAGTTTTACTTTCTTTTGGGTTGAATAGTTTTGTAGAATTATAAAGAATCTCAGAGATGTTATTAACACAATCATGGACTAATAGTAAATGGGAGTGATTAGAACTAGAATAATTTTCATCAGTGTTTACTTTATTTACTATTGAATCAAGTTTATCCAAATTAGTCCAGATATCTTTAAAATCATGTTTTTCCACATTCTCACAAGTCAGGGTTTCCGTGTCTACATGTGTACACGAAACCCTGACAAACTTAGCTAGGAAATTCCCGAGCTAGAAGTCACTATTTTGATCTTCTAGCCCTGGAATTTCCTAGCTAAGTTTGTCAGGGTTTCGTGGACACATGTGGACACACAAACCCTGAATTGTGAGGATGGTTTTTTCAAATTATTATTAAAATTATGTTCCATCTTATTTGTCCATTTGATCTTCTTCATAGGCTTATCAAGATCATTATTAGATCCTTTATAAAAATGTGACATTAGTTTTACTGTAATAGGTCTATGGTCTAAGAATGTTGGTTCAAATGAACCAACTTGAAAATTTACAATAATTGAGAGAAGACTGGAGCTGCAAATACAGTAGTCATCAATAGATGTACCGTTATGATTATTAAATGTAATTTTGCCACTAGAGTCCCCTAGAGTTCTGCCATTTAAGATTCTTAATTGTGCCTCACTACAGAGTTCTATGATAGACCTTCCATAGCTATTAGTGGTCTGATATATTTCAGTATTTTCTAGATTTACATACAGTATCTGCAACATAATTAGTTGGTAGAAAATCATCAAGCACATCATTGAGATCAACATTTTGCACTCTTTGATTTCCATCTATCATTAATAGGAAAAAATAGCAAAGAAAACCGACCGAACAACAAGAGCCAAAAGTCAAGGGACAGTTACAAATTCGGATATAGACGAAACGCAACACAAAAACCAAAAACACAAAAAACAGAAAGAGAGTAACCCGAACCCAATAAAAAGCATGGGTGCACTCAGGTGCTCCGGACGAGTAAGCAGTGCCTGCCTCTAATTAGATACCCCATCCGTCGAGTTACTCATTGTCATGTCTAGGGAAAGGTCAAATCCAGGAATAGGAATCACTACCTGTGACTCAGCAAACATGTCAGATCGTATTTGAGACACTGATTTCCCATAGCCATCAATGAGTTAATGAGTTACTTGTGAAAAACCAATAAGTTACATATATAGTGGGAGCTAACTTCTATAAGATGACTTCAAATCCTTTTCCTGTAAAGGTGACAAAGTTGCTACCTTAAGGGATCATCATTTTCCACTCTTTGGTTTCCCTGTATTATTAATAGTTAAAGAGTTACATGCGAAAAACCAATAAATTACATATATAATGGGAGATAACTCCTATAGGATGACTTCAAATCCTTTTCCTGTAAATGTGACAAAGTTGCTCCGTTAAAAGATCAACATTTTGCACTCTTTAGTTTCCCGTTCTAATTAAAAGTTAATGTGAAAAACCAATCAGTTACATATATAATGGGAGATAACTCCTATAAAGAGATGTTAAATTACTTCGCTCCAAATGTAACAAAGTTGCGTCTTAATAAGGCAAACATTTTCGCCTGAATAAGTATTTATCTATCTTTTACCATTTCAAAGGAGTAGCGGACACAACCAAATGTCAAAATTTAGAACGTGACCTTGACCTTTGATCTTGTGTCCATTTTTAAGGTCATAGGTCTCGATGGTCTATAGTGAAGACCCTAGGCCTCTATCTCTTTTAGTTGTTGAGATTTGTTTGAATATCCCTTACTACTTTGATGACTCCTATAAGATGTCGTCAGAACCCTTCAATCAATCTGTTCCAAAGTTGCGCAAGGATATAGGACACATTTTGGTAAAGGTTTGGTGTTGCTATCTTTTTTGGTTTAGGAGGAGTAGCAGGAACAAGCTTTTTAGATAAAGGGGAGATAACTTTATAAAGGAAAAGGGTGCAGTCAGTCAGGGTGAACTGCGAAAGCGCAATGGGTAACCGATATCAGATATAAAATATCAAAGCGACATGTCGCGAGGTGAAAAAACCTTACAGCGAAGAATGATGGCGGAAGAAAGAGAAAACAATAATAGTAATAATCAGAACAATTAAAAATCAACTGCTCGGTTGAACATTTGAGGGTCTTTCCACATTAATTTTAAATTTGTATTACGTGATGACATTCAAAATAACCAAATTTAAGCGGAATGTTATAATTTTGCGATAAATATGAAAAAAAGATATTATTTTGTATTATTTGCTACAGATTGACATTCTAAGAGAGATAACTCTTATAAAATTTTGATACAACTTTTCACGGCATGTCTTAATTTACTAGTAATTATTAATAGAACATTTTAGGAAGAAAATCATTTCAATATCTTTGAAAATAGCAAAGGTCAAAAACTAGTACGTGACCTTGAAACATGTACGTTTTCAAGGTCAATGGGCATGACGGTCTATGGTGAAGACCCCCTGCCTCTATCATTAATAATTAATGAGTTACATGTGAAAAACCAATAAATTATATATATAATGGGAGATAACTCCTATAAAATGAAGTCAAATCCTTTTCCTGTAAATGTAAGAAAGTTGCTCCTTTAAGAGATCAACATTTTGTACTCTTTAGTTTCCCTCTATCATTAATATTTAATGAGTACCATTGGAAAAACCAATCAGTTACATATATAATGGGAGATAACTCCTATAAAATGAAGTCAAATCCTTTCTCTATAAATGTAACAAAGTTGCTCCTTTAAGAGACCAACATAGTGCACTCTTTCGTTTCCCTTTATCATTAATAGTTTATGAGTAACAAGTAAAAAACCAATAAGTTACATATATAATGGGAGATAACTCCTATAAAATGAAGTAAAATTCTTACCCTGTAAATGTAACATAGTTGCTCCTTTAAGAGATCAACATTTTGCACTCTTTAGTTTCCCTCTATCATTAATAGTTAATGAGTACCATGTGAAAAACCAATCAGTTACATATATAATGGGAGATAACTCCTATAAAATGAAGTCATATCCGTTTACTGCAAATGTCAAAAAGTTGCTACTTTAAAAGGACAACATTTTGCACTCTTTAGTTTCCCTTTATCATTAATAGTTAATGAGTAACATGTAATAAACCAATAAAATACATATATAATGGGAGATAACTCCTATAAAATGAAGTCAAATCCTTTCCCTGCAAATGTAACAAAGTTGCTCCATTAAGAGATCAACATTTTGCACTCTTTAGTTTCCCTCTATCATTAACAGTTAATGAGTACCATTGGAAAAACCAATCAGTTACATATATAATGGGAGATAACTCCTATAAAATGAAGTCAAATCCTTTTCCTGTAAATGTAAGAAAGTTGCTCCTTTAAGAGACCAACATTTTGCACTCTTTCGTTTCCCTTTATCATTAATAGCTTATGAGTAACAAGTAAAAAACCAATGAGTTACATATATAATGGGAGATAACTCCTATAAAATGAAGTCAAATTCTTACCCTGTAAATGTAACATAGTTGCTCCTTTAAGAGATCAACATTTTGCACTCTTTAGTTTCCCTCTATCATTAATAGTTAATGAGTACCATGTGAAAAACCAATCAGTTACATATATAATGGGAGATAACTCCTATAAAATGAAGTCAAATCCTTTCCCTGTAAATGTAACAAAGTTTCTCGTTTAAGAGATCAACATTTTGCACTCTTTACTTTACCTTTATCATTAATAGTTAATGAGTACCATGTGAAAAACCAATAAGTTACATATATAATGGGAGATAACTCCTATAAGATGACTTCAAATCCTTATCTTGTAAAAGTGACAAAGTTGCTCCTTTAAGAGATCAACATTTTGCACTCTTTAGTTTCCCTTTATCATTAATAGTTAATGAGTAACATGTAAAAAACCAATAAGTTACATATATAATGGGAGATAACTCCTATAAAATGAAGTCAAATCCTTTCTCTGTAAATGTAACAAAGTTGCTCCTTTAAGAGATCAACATTTTGCACTCTTTACTTTCCCTCTATCATTAATTGTTAATGAGTACCATGTGAAAAACCAATCAGTTACATATATAATGGGAGATAACTCCTATAAAATGAGGTCAAATTACTTCGCTCCAAATATGACAAAGTTGCGTCTTAATAAGGCGAACATTTTACTTTTAATAAGTGTTATCTATCTTTTACCGTTTCAAAGGAGTAGCGGACACAAGCAAATGTCTAAATTTAGAACGTGACTTTGACCTTTGACCTTGTGTCCATTTTCAAGGTCAAAGGTCATGATGGTCTATAGTGAAGACCCCAGGCCTCTATCTCTTTTATTTCTTGAGATTTGTTTGAATATCACTTGCTACTTTTATTTAAAGGGAGATAACTCCTATAAGATTTTGTCAGAACCCTTCAATCAATTTGTCCCAAAGTTGAGCAAGGATATAGGACACATTTTGGTAAAGGTTTGGTGTTGCTATCTTTTTTGGTTTAGGAGGAGTAGCAGGAACAAGCTTTTTAGTAAAAGGGGAGATAACTCCTTAAAGGAAAAGGGTGCAGTCAGTCAGGGTGAACTGCGAAAGCACAATGAGTAACCGATATCAGATATAAAATATCAAAGCGACATGTCGCTAAGTGAAAAAACCAGACACAGAAATAAGTTGGCGGAAGAAAAGAATAATAATAATAATTAAAGATCAACTGTTCGGTTGAACATTTGAGGGTCTTTCCATATTAATTTTAATTTTGTATTACATGATGACATTTAAAATAATCATCTTTTTGCAAAATGTTATAACTTTGCTATAAATATTTAAAATCGAAATTATTTTATATTATTTGCTACAGATTGGCATTCTAAGAGAGATAACTCTTATAAAAGTTTTATACAACTTTTAACGCCATGTCTTTATTTACTCGTAATTATTTATAGAACATTTTAAGACGAAAATAATTTCAATATCTTTAAAAATAGCAAAGGTCAAAAACTAGTACGTGACCTTGACCCATACAAGTTTTCAAGATCAAAGGGCATGAGGGTCTATGGTGAAGACCCCATGCCTCTATCATTAATAGTTAATGAGTTACAAGTAAAAAACCAATAAGTTACATATATAATGGGAGATAACTCCTATAAAATGAAGTCAAATCCTTTACCTGTAAATGTTACAAAGTTGCTCCTTTAAGAGATCAACATTTTGCAGTCTTTAGTTTCCCTTTATCATTAATAGTTAATGAGTACCATGCGAAAAACCAATCAGTTACATATATAATGGGAGATAACTCATATAAAATGAAGTCAAATCCTTGCCCTATAACGTAACAAAGTTGCTCCTTTAAGAGACCAACATTTTGCACTCTTTCGTTTCCCTTTATCATTAATAGTTAATGAGTAACATGTAAAAACCAATAAGTTGCATATATAATGGGAGATAACTCCTATAAAATGAAGTCAAATCCTTTCCCTATAAATGTAACAAAGCTGCTACTTTAAGAGACCAACATTTTGCACTCTTTCGTTTCCCTTTATCATTAATAGTTAATGAGTAACATGTAAAAAACCAATCAGTTACATATATAATGGGAGATAACTCCTATACAATGAAGTCAAATCCTTTACCTGTAAATGTAACAAAGTTGCTCCTTTAAGAGATCAACATTTTGCAGTCTTTAGTTTCCCTTTATCATTAATAGTTAATGAGTACCATGCGAAAAACCAATCAGTTACATATATAATGGGAGATAACTCATATAAAATGAAGTCAAATCCTTGCCCTATAACGTAACAAAGTTGCTCCTTTAAGAGACCAACATTTTGCACTCTTTCGTTTCCCTTTATCATTAATAGTTAATGAGTAACATGTAAAAACCAATAAGTTGCATATATAATGGGAGATAACTCCTATAAAATGAAGTCAAATCCTTTCCCTATAAATGTAACAAAGCTGCTACTTTAAGAGACCAACATTTTGCACTCTTTCGTTTCCCTTTATCATTAATAGTTAATGAGTAACATGTAAAAAACCAATCAGTTACTTATATAATGGGAGATAACTCCTATAAAATGAAGTCAAATCCTTTCCCTATAAATGTAACAAAGTTGCTCCTTTAAGAGACCAACATTTTGCACTCTTTCGTTTCCCTTTATCATTGATAGTTAATGAGTAACATGTAAAAAACCAATAAGTTACATATATAATGGGAGATAACTCCTATAAAATGAAGTCAAATCCTTTACCTGTAAATGTAACAAAGTTGCTCCTTTAAGAGATCAACATTTTGCAGTCTTTAGTTTCCCTTTATCATTAATAGTTAATGAGTACCATGCGAAAAACCAATCAGTTACATATATAATGGGAGATAACTCCTATAAAATGAAGTCAAATCCTTGCCCTGTAAAAGTAACAAAGTTGCTCCTTTAAGAGACCAACATTTTGCACTCTTTCGTTTCCCTTTATCATTAATAGTTAATGAGTAACATGTAAAAAACCAATAAGTTGCATATATAATGGGAGATAACTCCCATAAAATGAAGTCAAATCCTTTCCCTTCAAATGTAACAAAGTTGCTACTCTAAGAGACCAACATTTTGCACTCTTTCGTTTCCCTTTATCATTAATAGTTAATGAGTAACATGTAAAAAACCAATCAGTTACATATATAATGGGAGATAACTCCTATAAAATGAAGTCAAATCCCTTCCCTATAAATGTAAAAAAGTTGCTCCTTTAAGAGACCAACATTTTGCACTCTTTCGTTTCCCTTTATCATTAATAGGTAATGAGTACCATGTGAAAAACCAATCAGTTACATATATAATGGGAGATAACTCCTATAAAATGAAGTCAAATTACTTCGCTCCAAATGAGACAAAGTTGTGTCTTAATTAGACGAACATTTTACCCTCAATAAGTGTTTATCTGTCTTTTACCGTTTCAGAGGAGTAGCGCGAACAAGCAAATAGCAAAATTTAGAACGTGACCTTGACCTTTGACCTTGTGTCCATTTTCAAGGTCAAAGGTCAAGATGATCTATGGTGAAGACCCCAGGCCTCTATCTCTTTTAGTTGTTGAGATTTGTTTGAATATCACTTATTACTTTTATTTAAAGGGAGATAACTCCTATAAGATGTCGTCAGAACCCTTCAATCAATCTGTCCCAAAGTTGCGCCAGGATATAGGACACATTTTGGTAAAGGTTCGGTATTGCTATCTTTTTTGGTTTAGGAGGAGTAGCATGAACAAGCTTTTTAGTAAAAGGGGAGATAACTCCCTAAAGGAAAAGGGTGCGGTCAGTCAGGGTGAACTGCGAAAGCGCAATGGGTAACCGATATCAGATATAAAATAACAAAGCGACATGTCGCGAAGTAAAAAAACCAGACACCGAAATAAGTTGGCGGAAGAAAAGAGAAAAGAATAATAATAATAATAATAAATATAAGTTCATTGGTTCTACCGAACAAATGAGAGGCTTTCCACTTATTGCATAAATGACCTTGACATTGACTTTGGCTATATGGAAATTGAATCTTCTTTTCAAAATAAACAAAAGAAATAAAAACCATTCGTATATCTTTTGAAATAAAAAAGGTAAAAAAATAGGACGTTAATTGTGATAAATGACCTTGACTACCAAGTGTTTGATATTTGCATATTCAATGCTTTAAAAACAAATCATTTACTTGTATTTACCATTTTATATACACGAAAAAGCAGAATTTCCAAAAAATATTATTTGACCTTGACTGCTGTCAATATGACCTTGACCATGCTGAGGGTCAATAAAGGACCAACAGTGAAGATCCTTTGTCAAAATGTCTTATAATTATGAAGAAATGCGTATTTATCATAAATACCCAAATTTATAAGATGACCTTGACCTTTTACCTTGTTTCTATTTTCAAGGTCAAGGGTCATAATGGTCTTTGGTGAAGTCCCCATGCCTCTACTATCAATAGTTAATAAGTTATCAATGAAAAAGTAAATATCAATGGTTGTAATGGGAGATAACTCCTATAAGATGAAGTCAAATCCTTTTCCTTTAAATAGAAAAAAGTTGCGCATTTATGAGGCCGACATTTTATCCGTTATAAGTTATAAGCTATCTTTTACCGTTTCAAAGAAATAGCGATGACAAGATAATGTCAAAATTTCAAACGTGACCTTGACCTTTGACCTTGTGTCCATTTTCAAGGTCAAGGTCAATGATGACTAATGATATAAGGTTTCATATTAATATCTGTCATAGTTACTGAGATAACGCTATATACACTATATTTAATTGATCCAGGGGAGATAACTCTTTCAAAAATCAAATCATTTATAGTGACCTTTCAAGACCTTAATATGATACACATTTTGGTAAAATATTTATTTCTGTATCTCTTATGGTTCAGGAGGAGAATCGCACACACCACAGTGTCAAAATTTAGAATGTGACCTTGACCTTTGACCTTGTGACCTTTTTCAAGGTCAAGGTCAATGATGACCAACTGTGAAATATCTAGTCTCTGTCAACTCTGGTTCATGAGTTACTATGGTACAAAATGTACTTCCAATAAATAAGGGGAAATAACTCCAACAAGGAGTCGTCAAAATACTTTGCGCGATATGTAACAAATTGTCGCAATCAATAGCTGAGCATTTTGCAACAACTTTCATTGCGAAATCTTTTACGGTTTCAAAGTTTATCTGCACACAAGATTTTTATGACAGGGGAAATAACTCCGTAAAGAAAAAGTGCTCGGTGTGACAGGGTTAACTGCGAAAGCGTAATGTCTCATACATTCATAGTACAAAATGTCTTTACGACATGTCGCAAAACAAAATTTATAATGGGAAAAGAAAAAACTTGGCGGAAGAATAATAAGAATAATAATAATAAGAAACAGACAAAATGCAATAAGTCTTTCCACTGGAAAGTGGAAAGCCTTAATAATTAAAGATCAACTGTTCGGTTGAACATTTGAGGGTCTTTCCATACTAATATTCATTTTGTATTACGTGATGACATTCAAAATAATCAACTTTTTGTAAAATGTTATAATTTTGCTATAAATATTTAAAAAAGAAATTATTTTGTATTATTTGCTACAGATTGGTATTCTAAGAGAGATAACTCTTATAAAGTTTTGATACAACTTTTCACGGCATGTCTTAATTTACTCGTAATTATTAATAGAACATTTCAGGAAGGAAACCATTTCAATATCTTTGAAAATAGCAAAGGTCAAAAACTAGTACGTGACCTTGACCCATGCAGTTTTCAAGGTCAAGGGCATGAGGGTCTATGGTGAAGACCCCATGCCTCTATCAAAAATGGTTAATGAGTTACTTGTGAAAAACCAATAAGTTACATATATAATGGGAGATAACTCCTATAAAATGAAGTCAAATCCTTTTCCTGTAAATGTAACAAAGTTGCTCCTTTAAGAGAGCAACATTTTGCACTCTTTAGTTTTCCTTTATCAATAATAGTTAATGAGCACCAAGTGAAAAACCAATCAGTTACATATATAATGGGAGATCACTCCTATAAAATGAAGTCAAATCCGTTTACTGCAATTGCAAAAAAGTTGCTCCTTTAAAAGACCAACATTTTGCACTCTTTAGTTTCCCTTTATCATTAATAGTTAATGAGTAACAATTGAAAAACCAATCAGTTACATATATAATGGGAGATAACTCCTATAAAATGAAGTCAAATCCTTTCCATATAAATGTAACAAAGTTCCTCCTTTAAGAGACCAACATTTTGCACTCTTTCGTTTCCCTTTATCTTTAATAGTGAATGAGTAACATGTAAAAAACCAATAAGTTACATATATAATGGGAGATAACTCCTATAAAATAAAGTCAACTCCTTTACCTGTAAATGTAACAAAGTTTCTCCTTTAAGAGATCAACATTTTGCACTCTTTAGTTTCCCTCTATCATTAATAGTTAATGAGTACCATGTGAAAAACCAATCAGTTACATTTATAATGGGAGATAACTCTTATAAAATGAAGTCAAATCCTTTCCCTGAAAACGTAACGAAGTTGCTCCTTTAAGAGACCAACATTTTGCACTCTTTCGTTTCCCTTTATCATTAATAGTTAATGAGTAACATGTAAAAAACCAATAAGTTACATATATAACGGGAGATAACACCTATAAAATGAAGTCAAATCCTTTACCTGTAAATGTAACAAAGTTGCTCCTTTAAGAGATCAACATTTTACACTCTTTACTTTCCCTCTAGCATTAATAGTTAATGAGTACCATGTGAAAAACCAATCAGTTACATATATAATGGGAGATAACTCCTATAAAATGAAGTCAAATCCTTTCCCTATAAATGTAACAAAGTTGCTCCTTTAAGAGACCAACATTTTGCACTCTTTCGTTTCCCTTTATCTTTAATAGTTAATGAGTAACATGTAAAAAACCAATAAGTTACATATATAATGGGAGATAACTCCTATAAAATTAAGTCAAATCCTTTCCCTACAAATGTAACAAAGTTGCGTTTTAATAAGACGAACATTTTACTCTCAATAAGTGTTTATCTATCTTTTACCGTTTCAAAGGAGTAGCGGACACAAGCAAATGTCAAAATTTAGAACGTGACCTTGACCTTTGACCTTGTGTCCATTTTCAAGGTCAAAGGTCATGATGGTCTAAAGTGAAGACCCCAGGCCTCTGTTTCTTTTAGTTGCTGAGATTTGTTTGAATATCACTTACTACTTTTATTTAAAGGGAGATAACTCCTATAACATGTCATCAGAACCCTTCAATCAATCTGTCCCAAAGTTGCGCAAGGATATAGGACACATTTTGGTAAAGGTTTGGTATTGCTATCTTTTTTGGTTTAGGAGGAGTAGCAGGAACAAGCTTTTTAGTAAAAGGGGAGATAACTCCGTAAAGGAAAAGGGTGCGGTCAGTCAGGGTGAACTGCGAAAGCGCAATGGGTAACCGATATCAGATATAAAATATCAAAGCGACATGTCGCGAAGTGAAAAAACCAGACATAGAAATAAGTTGGTGGAAGAAAAGAGAAAATAATAATAATAATAATTAAAGATCAACTGTTCGGTTGAACATTTGAGGGTCTTTCCACATTTATTTTAATTTGTATTACATGATGACATTTAAAATAATCATCTTTTTGCAAAATGTTATAACTTTGCTATGAATATTAAAGAAAAAAAATTGTATTATTTGCCACAGATTGGCATTCTAAGAGAGATAACTCTTATAAAATATTATACAACTTTTCACGCCATGTCTTAATTTACTCGAAATTTTTAACAGAACATTTTAGGACGAAAATAATTTCAATATCTTTAAAAAAAGCAAAGGTCAAAAACTAGTACGTGACCTTGAAGCTTACAAGTTTTCAAGGTCAAAGGGCATGAGGATCTATGGTGAAGACCCCATGCCTCTATCATTACTACTTAATGAGTAACCTGTAAAAAACCAATAAGTTACATATATAATGGGAGATAACTCCTATAAAATGAAGTCAAATCCTTTATCTGTAAATGTAACAAAGTTGCTCCTTTAAGAGACCAACATTTTGCACTCTTTAGTTTCCCTTTATCATTAATAGTTAATGAGTAACATGTAAAAAATCAATAAGTTACGTATATAATGGGAGATAACTCCTATAAAATGAAGTCAAATCCTTTTCCTGTAAATGTGACAAAGTTGCTCCTTTAAGAGAGCAACATTTTGCACTCTTTCCTTTCCCTCTATCATTAATAGTTAATGAGTACCATGTGAAAAACCAATCAGTACCATATATAATGGGAGATAACTCCTATAAAATGAAGTCAAATCATTTTCTTGCAAATGTAACAAAGTTGCTCCTTTAAGAGATCAACATTTTGCACTCTTTAGTTTCCCTATATCATTAATAGTTAATGAGTACCATGTGAAAAACCAATCAGTACCATATATAATAGGAGATAACTCCTATAAAAAGAAGTCAAATCCTTTTCTTGTTAAAGTAACAAAGTTGCTCCTTTAAAAGATCAACATTTTGCACTCTTTAGTTTCCCTATATCGTTAATAGTTAATGAGTACCAAGTGAAAACCCAATCAGTTACATATATAATGAGTTACATGTGAAAAATTAATAAATTACAAATATGATGGGAGATAACTCCTATAGGATGACTTCAAATCCTTTTCCTGTAAACATGACAAAGTTGCTCCCTTAAGAGATCAACATTTTGCACTCTTTAGTTTCCCTCTATCATTAATAGTTAATGAGTACCATGTGAAAAACCAATCAGTTACATATATAATGCGAGATAACTCCTATAAAATGGAGTCAAATCCTTTCCCTACAAACGTAACAAAGTTACTCCTTGGAGAGACCAACATTTCGCACTCTTTCGTTTCCGATTAGCATTAATAGTTAATGAGTAACATGTAAAAAAACAATAAGTTACATATATAATGGGAGATAACTCCTATAAAATGAAGTCGAATCCTTTACCTGTATATGTAACAAAGTTACTCCTTTAAGAGACCAACATTTCGCACTCTTTCGTTTCCCTTTATTATTAATAGTTAATGAGTAACATGTAAAAAAACAATAAGTTACATGTATAATGGGAGATAACTCCTATAAAATGAAGTCGAATCCTTTACCTGTAAAAGTAACAAAGTTGCTCCTTTAAGAGGTCAACATTTTGCACTCTTTAGTTTCCCTTTATCATTAATAGTGAATGAGTAACATGTAAAAAACCAATCAGTTACATATATAATGGGAGATAACTCCTATAAAATAAAGTCAACTCCTTTACCTGTAAATGTAACAAAGTTTCTCCTTTAAGAGATCAACATTTTGCACTCTTTAGTTTCCCTCTATCATTAATAGTAAATGAGTACCATGTAAAAAACCAATCAGTTACATTTATAATGGGAGATAACTCTTATAAAATGAAGTCAAATCCTTTCCCTAAAAAACGTAACAAAGTTGCTCCTTTGAGAGACCAACATTTTGCACTCTTTCGTTTCCCTTTATCATTAATAGTTAATGAGTAACATGTAAAAAACCAATAAGTTACATATATAACGGGAGATAACCCCTATAAAATGAAGTCAAATCCTTTACCTGTAAATGTAACAAAGTTGCTCCTTTAGGAGACCAACATTTTGCACTCTTTAGTTTCCCTCTATCATTAATAGTAAATGAGTACCATGTAAAAAACCAATCAGTTACATATATAATGGGAGATAACTCCTATAAAATGAAGTCAAATCCTTTCTCTATAAATGTAACAAAGTTGCTCCTTTTAAAGACCAACATTTTGCACTCTTTAGTTTCCCTCTATCATTAATAGTTAATGAGTATCATGCGAAAAACCAATCAGTTACTTATATAATGGGAGATAACTCCTATAAAATGAAGTCAAATCCTTTCCCTATAAATGTAACAAAGTTGCTCCTTTAAGAGACCAACATTTTGCACTCTTTCGTTTCCCTTTATCATTAATAGTTAATGAGTAACATGTAAAAAACCAATCAGTTACATATATAATGGGAGATAACTCCCATAAAATGAAGTCAAATCCTTTACCAGTAAATGTAACAAAGTTGCTCCTTTAAGAGGTCAACATTTTGCACTCTTTCGTTTCCCTTTATCATTGATAGTTAATGAGTAACATGTAAAAAACCAATAAGTTACATATATAATGGGAGATAACTCCTATAAAATGAAGTCAAATCCTTTATTTGTTAATGGAACAAAGTTGCTCCTTTAAAAGATCAACATTTTGCACTCTTTAGTTTTCCTTTATCATTAATAGTTCATGAGTAAAATGTAAAAAACCAATAAGTTACATATATAATGTGAGATAACTCCTATAAAATGAAGTCAAATCCTTTCCATGTAAATGTAACAAAGTTGCTCCTTTAAGAGATCAACATTTCGCGCTCTTATGTTTCCCTCTATCGTTTATTGCTATTGAGTAACATGTGAAAAACCAATCAGTTACATATGTAATGGGAGATAACTCCTATAAAATGAAGTCAAATCCTTTCCATGTAAATGTAACAAAGTTGCTCCTTTAAGAGATCAACATTTCGCGCTCTTATGTTTCCCTCTATCGTTTATTGTCATTGAGTAACATGTGAAAAACCAATGTTACATATATAATGGGAGATAACTCCTATAAAATGAAGTCACATTCTTTCCCTGTAAATGTAGCAAAGTTGCTCCTTTAAAAGACCAACATTTTGCACTCTTTAGTTTCCCTTTATCAATAATAGGTAATGAGTAACATGTAAAAAACCGATAAGTTACATATATAATGGGATATAACTCCTATAAAATGAAGTCAAATCCTTTACCTGTAAATATAACAAAGCTGCTCCTTTAAGAGACCAACATTTTACACTCTTTAGTTTCCCTTTATCATAAACAGTTAATGAGTAACATGTAAAAAACCAATAAATTGCATATATAATGGGAGATAACTCCTATAAAAAGAAGTCAAATCCTTTCCCTGTAAATGTAACAAAGTTGCTGCTTTAAGAGACCAACATTTTGCACTCTTTAGTTTCCCTTTATCAATAATAGTTAATGATTAACATGTAAAAAACCAATAAGTTACATATATAATGGGAGATAACTCCAATCAAATGAAGTCAAATCTTTTACATGTAAATGTAACAAAGTTGCTGCTTTAAGAGGCCAACATTTTGCACTCTTTAGTTTCCCTTTATCATTAATAGGTAATGAGTAACCTGTAAAAAACCAATAAGTAACATATATAATGGGAGATAACTCCTATAAAATGAAGTCAAATCCTTTACTTGTAATATAACAAAGTTGCTCCTTTAGGAGACCAACATTTTGCACTCTTTAGTTTCCCTTTATCATAAATAGTTAATGAGTAACATGTAAAAAACGAATAAGTTATATATATAATGGGAGATAACTCCTATAAAATGAAGTCAAATCCTTTACCTGTAAATGTAACAAAGTTGCTCCTTTAAGAGGTCAACTTTTTGCAGTCTTTAGTTTCCCTTTATCATTAATAGTGAATGAGTAACATGTAAAAAACCAATAAGTTACATATATAATGGGAGATAACTCCTATAAAATGAAGTCAAATCCTTTCCCTAAAAATGTAAAAAAGTTGCTCCTTTAAAAGACCAACATTTTGCGCTCTTTCGTTTCCCATTATCATTAATGGGTAATGAGTACCATGTGAAAAACCAATCAGTTACATATATAATGGGAGATAACTCCTATAAAATGAAGTCAAATTACTTCGCTCCAAATGTGACAAAGTTGTGTCTTAATAAGACGAACATTTTACTCTCAATAAGTGTTTATCTATCTTTTACCGTTTCAGAGGAGTAGCGCGAACAAGCAAATAGCAAAATTTAGAACGTGACCTTGACCTTTGACCTTGTGTCCATTTTCAAGGTCAAAGGTCAAGATGATCTATGGTGAAGACCCCAGGCCTCTATCTCTTTTAGTTGTTGAGATTTGTTTGAATATCACTTACTACTTTTATTTAAAGGGAGATAACTCCTATAAGATGTCGTCAGAACCCTTCAATCAATCTGTCCCAAAGTTGCGCAAGGATATAGGACACATTTTGGTAAAGGTTTGGTATTGCTATCTTTTTTGGTTTAGGAGGAGTAGCATGAACAAGCTTTTTAGTAAAAGGGGAGATAACTCCGTAAAGGAAAAGGGTGTGGTCAGTCAGGGTGAACTGCGAAAGCGCAATGGGTAACCGATATCAGATATAAAATATCAAAGCGACATGTCGCGAAGTACAAAAACCAGACACCGAAATAAGTTGGCGGAAGAAAAGAGAAAAGAATAATAATAATAATAATCAGAACAATAACTATAGGTCTTTCCACAGAAAGGTGGAAAGACCTAATAATAATAATAATAATCAGAACAATAACTATAGGTCTTTCCACAGAAAGGTGGAAAGACCTAATAATCAGAACAATAACTATAGGTCTTTCCACAGAAAGGTGGAAAGACCTAAATATAAGTTCATTGGTTCTACCGAACAAATGAGAGGCTTTCCAATTATTGCAAAAATGACCTTGACCTTGACTTTGGTTATATGGAAATTGAATCTTCTTTTCAAAATAAACAAACTAAAGAAAAACCATTCGTGTATCTTTCGAAATAAAAAAATGTCATAAAATAGGACTTTATTTGTGATAAATGACCTTGACTGCAAAGTGTTTCATATTTGCATATTTAATGCTTTAAAACAATCATTTATTAGTATTAACCATTTTATATACACGAAAAAGTGGAATTTAAAAAAAATAGGATTTGACCTTGACTTCTTACAATGTGACCTTGACCTTGCTAGAGGGTAAAAAAAGGACCAACAGTGAAGATCCAATGTCAATATGTCTTAAAGTTATGAAGATATGATTATTTAGCATAAATACCAAAATTTATAAGATGACCTTGACCTTTGACCTTGTATATGTTTCAAGGTCAAGGGTCATAATGGTCTTTGGTGAAGACCTCATGCCTCTACTATCAATAGTTAATAAGTTATCAATGAAAAACTAAATATCAATGGTTGTAATGGGAGATAACTCCTATAAGATGAAGTCAAATCCTTTTCCTCTAAATTGAAAAAAGTTGCGCCTTAATGAGACCAACATTTTATCTATTATAACTTATTGCCTATCTTTTACCGTTTCAAAGGAATAGCGAGGAAAAGACAATGTCAAAATTTCAAACGTGACCTTGACCTTTGACCTTGCGTCCATTTTCAAGGTCAAGGTCAATGATGACCAATGATATAAGGTTTCATATAAATATCTGTTATAGTAACTGAGATATAGTGATATAATGCAATTCACTAAATATTTTATTGGTCTATGGGAGATAACTCTTTCTAAAGTCAAATCATTTATAGTGACCTTTCAAGACCTTAATATAATCTACATTTTGGTAAAAGATTTATTTCTGTAGCTCTTATGGTTCAGGAGGAGAATCGCACACACCACAATGTCAAAATTTAGAATGTGACCTTGACCTTTGACCTTGTGATCTTTTTCAAGGTCAAGGTCAATGATGACCAACTGTGAAATTCCAAGTTTCTATCACCTCTGGTTCATGAGTTACAATGTTACAAAATGTACTTCCAATAAATAAGGGGAAATAACTCTGAAAAGGAGTCTTCAAAATCCTTTGCGCAATATGTAACAAATTGTCGCAATCAATAGTTGACCATTTTGCAACAACATTTATTGCAACATCTTTTACGGTTTCAAAGTTTATCTGCACACAAGATTTTTATGACAGGGGACATAACTCCGTAAAGAAAAAGTATTCTGTGTGCCAGGGTTAACTGCGAAAGCGTAATGTCTCATACATCCATACTACAAAATGTCTTTACGACATGTCGCAAAACAAAATTTATAATGGGATAACAAAACTTGGCGGAAAAAAATAATAATAAATATAAGTTCATTGGTTCTACCGAACAAATGAGAGGCTTTCCACTTATTGCAAAAATGACCTTGACCTTGACTTTGGTTATATGGAAATTGAATCTTCTTTTCAAAATAAACAAACGAAAGAAAAACCATTCGTGTATCTTTCGAAATAAAAAATGTCATAAAATAGGACGTTATTTGTGATAAATGACCTTGACTGCAAAGTGTTTCATATTTGCATATTTAATGCTTTAAAACAAATCATTTATTAGTATTTACCATTTTATATACACGAAAAAGTGGAATTTAAAAAAAAATAGGATTTGACCTTGACTTCTTACAATGTGACCTTGACCTTGCTAGAGGGTACAAAAAGGACCAACAGTGAAGATCCAATGTCAATATATCTTAAAGTTATGAAGATATGACTATTTAGCATAAATACCAAGTTTATAAGATGACCTTGACCTTTGACCTTGTATATGTTTCAAGGTCAAGGGTCATAATGGTCTTTGGTGAAGACCTCATGCCTCTACTATCAATAATTAATAAGTTATCAATGAAAAACTAAATATCAATGGTTGTAATGGGAGATAACTCCTATAAGATGAAGTCAAATCCTTTTCCTCTAAATAAAAAAAGTTGCGCCTTTATGAGACCAACATTTTATCCATTATAACTTATTGCCTATCTTTTACCGTTTCAAAGGAATAGCGAGGAAAAGACAATATCAAATTTCAAACGTGACCTTGACCTTTGACCTTGGGTCCATTTTCAAGGTCAAGGTCAATGATGACCAATGATATAAGGTTTCACTTAAATATCTGTTATAGTTACTGAGATATAGTGACATAATGCAATTCACTAAATATTTTATTGGTCTATGGGAGATAACTCTTTCAAAAGTCAAATCATTTATAGTGATCTTTCACGACCTTAATATGGTCTACATTTTGGTAAAAGATTTATTTCTGTAGCTCTTATGGTTCAGGAGGAGAATCGCACACACCACAATGTCAAAATTTAGAATGTGACCTTGACCTTTGACCATATCACCTCTGGTTCATGAGTTACAATGTTACAAAATGTACTTCCAATAAATAAGGGGAAATAACTCTGAAAAGGAGTCGTCAAAATCCTTTGCCCAATATGTAACAAATTGTCGCAATCAATAGTTGACCATTTTGCAACAACATTTATTGCAACATCTTTTACGGTTTCAAAGTTTATCTGCACACAAGATTTTTATGACAGGGGAAATAACTCCGTAAAGAAAAAGTGTTTGGTGTGCCAGGGTTAACTGCGAAAGTGTAATGTCTCATACATCCATACTACAAAATGTCTTTACGACATGTCGCGAAACAAAATTTATAATGGGATAACAAAACTTGGCTGAAAAAAATAAGAATAATAAAATGCCATTTGTTCTGAGAACAAATGAGAAGGTCTTTCCCACTGTTCCTCTTAAGTAAGAAAAGTTAGGTGATGCTATGGGATTTTGTGTCTTGCTATAGCACAAAATGTCTCTTCCAGTCATAAAAATGAATTATTTGAGTAAAGAAAGTGGTCCCGAGCCAAAAAATATATGGTTGTTAAGGACTTTCATTCGGTTGCTAGGGACAAAAGGCCACTTCCGGTCATGAAATGACATATTTCAGTAAAGAACATCATTCTGATTCTAAAAATATATAGTTGCTAAGGACTTTTTATAACGGTCACCTTGTTGCTAGGGTATGACCTTGACCTGTGACCTTTGATCTTTGGCTCAAATTGAAGCTCTTTTCCTACTGATCATGTTTAACCTATATGTTTACTATATTATCTCTAACCGTTTTCAAGTTTTAACCAAAAAACCGATTAACCGAAACGCGTCAAGGGCAGTAACTCAAAAATGGTCCATCGCACAGCTTTCGGTTAAATGTACCAAATGAAGGTCTCAATAAGTGGAGTATTTTTCCCATTTATTGTCTGCTTCTATCTTTTATGGTTTGCGAGATATAGTGCTAACAAGACCTATGGTGACCTTTGACCTTGACTTTTGACCTTTGACCTTGACATTTTTAAATGTAACATATGTCACTTAGGATCAATGGTGGTGGTCCCAAGTCTCTAGGACTTACGGTTTTTGAGAAAAAAATTTTGACGTGTTGCGACATTTTTCAGGTCAAAAACGCGTAAACAGGAAGTCGATTGGAACAAAAAAATTTGCATGACAAATCATCGCCATAGGACCAGCGACATTTTGTACACTTCAGATTTTAAGAATCGGTTACGGTTTCTGAGTTTATCTGCTAACAAGGTTTTCGGTGTTGGGGCAGATAACTCTGTTACTAAAAATAGATCGGTCTAAAAGCATGAACCATGTCATCTCCGGATATGACCGATTAATGGTACCAAGTATGGAAATGATATGTCAAGACACTTTTTGGCAAACCTCCGCGGAAGAAGAAAAAAAATAATAATAATAATAATAATAATAATAATCATAAGAAATACAAGAAGGTCTTTCCCTTGGAAAGGGGGAAAGACCTTAATAAGAAACAGACTAATAACAGTAAGTCTTTCCACTCCGAAAGTGGAAAGCCTAAATAAGAAACAGACTAATAGCAGTAAGTCTTTCCACTCGGAAAGTGGAAAGCCTTAATAACAATAATCAGAACAATAACTATAGGTCTTTCCACAGAAAGGTGGAAAGACCTAATAATAAGAACAATAACTATAGGTCTTTCCACAGAAAGGTGGAAAGACCTAATAATCAGAACAATAACTACAGGTCTTTCCACAGAAAGTTGGAAAGACCTAATAATTAAAGATCAACTGTTCGGTTGAACATTTGAGGGTCTTTCCACATTAATTTTAATTTTGTATTACGTGATGACATTCAAAATAATCAACTTTTTGCGAAATGTTATAATTTTGCTATAAATATTTAAAAAAGAAATTATTTTGTATTATTTGCTACAGATTTTCATTCTAAGAGAGATAACTCTTATAAAATTTTGATACAACTTTTCACGTCATGTCTTAATTTACTCGTAATTGTTAATAGAACATTTTAGGAAGAAAATCATTTCAATATCTTTGAAAATAGCAAAGGTCAAAAACTAGTACGTGACCTTGACCCAGGCAATTTTTCAAGGTCAAAAGGCATGAGGGTCTATGGTGAAGACCCCATGCCTCTATCATTAATAGTTAACGAGTTACATGTGAAAAACCAATAAGCTACATATATAATTGGAGATAACTCCTATAAGATGACTTCAAATCCTATCATGTAAATGTGACAAAATTGCTCCTATAAGAGATCAACATTTTGCACTCTTTGGTTTCCCTCTATCATTAATAGTTAATGAGTTACATGTGAAAAACCAATAAGTTACATATATAATGGGAGATAACTCCTATAAGATGACTTCAAATCCTAATCTTGTAAATGTGACAAAGTTGCTCCTTTAAGAGATCAACATTTTGCACTCTTTCGTTTCCCTGTATTATAAATAGTTAATGAGTTACATGTGAAAAATCAATAAATTACATATATAATGGGAGATAACTCCTATAAGATGACTTCAAATCCTTTTCCTGCAAATGTGATAAAGTTGCTCCTTTAAGAGATCAACATTTTGCACTCTTTCGTTTCCCTGTATTATCACATGATTAAATTTACCTGGTCTTACCTGTGCACTATTTAGATCACTTTCGAGTCGAGTGCTTCAGAGAAAGCATGCATATTTGTAAATTTTGTACATAGTTCTTGCATGTGGCGCTGTTGGGAGCTCACCGGTCTGCTGGGGTAATTAACAGTTTTGTTTAATATTTTATTAATATTAAATGTGCTAAAATATTCAGTTGTTGCGGCAATATTTACGTAATTGCAGTTTTCACTTTATTTGGTTTAATTATCGTTTAAGAGCAATTCAAGATATTTTGTATCGTTACTTTATAATGTTGTACATGAAAACGCTGGCATTCAGTGTCAACTATAGTATAGTAAAGTATATGTTCTCGTCAAGCGGTGTATTTTGTTAGTGCGACATACTAAACTGTTAATTTTCAGTGTCATACGTTGTGTATTATTGTTTAATTCATTTTCGTAATAGATGTAATTAACACGACCGAAGTAGTAGTATAACCTCTTGTAAATATTTTACAAGTACAGTCGAACTTCAGTAGCTCGAACTCGGATGGCTCGAACACCCGGGATTTCTCGAACACCTATCAAAGTACGGATTTTCCCCCCTATATAATCAATGTTAAAATAACTTCGATTTCTCGAACACCGATTTCTCGAAAACTCGAACTAAATCAGCAGTCCCAATACTAAAGATCCATTGAAAAAACCATGAATAACTCGAACTAAAATTATTGACAGCTTGCATGACTAATTGGTCGTAAAAGGTGTAAAGATCGAAGCCATACCTGAAAAATACCAAGCTTGATCTTTAATGATATTTATCCCTAATAATTAACCTAATTTTATCAATTTGTATTTATGTACTCATTTGTAGGCAAATTTGTTGAAGTAGGTTTTAATTAATTTAAATGCGCGCCAATAAATTGCTATCAAATCCGAATCGAGGCCATTGACATAATTACGAAATGCAATTATACTTATCAATCCTCGTGTATAAAATTAAACAAGAAATATAACAGTAAACATTTTTATTTTAATAAAAATCAAAATACGTACTTAAAAATAAGATTTATATATGAAATGCAATGAAGAAACACAATTTTATTAATCCAATGTAACACAGGAAATAAACTGAAATATATAAACCGATATCGATTCCGGTTCGAACATGAATCATTTCCGGACATCACAAGCCCCGGTTTCTCGAACTCCCGATTTCTCGAACTATTTTTGTCGGCCCCTTCGAGTTCGAGCCATCGAAGTTCGACTGTACATATATGTAGTATATATAGACAAATGCGCAAATAAGTATTTAGCGGAGTTTACGTAATTAGCGACGTAGTGGTATATGCATTATTATTAGGTAGTATGGTATTTTACTATGTCCCATGCAGTAATGGCCAGTAGTATGTAATTGCTGTGGGTGTACAGTACGTGGTATATGTTGTGGTGTGTTGTTACAGTGTAGTGTTCGAGTAACCGTTTGTTGCAGTACATGGAAATGTAGTACCGGTAGAAACAATGAAGTGACAGTGTTAATCTTGTACCTACGGAATTCATCCTGGAAGTATTTAGTTAATGAACATTTAATTTTGGAACTTTGGACTCTACGATCTTAAATTATCTATTGTAAAAATTCTCACTTTTATATTACGTTATTATGTTTTACGTTTATATATGTATATAGTTAATTAAATTGTTATATTTGTTGACATTCGGTGTGACTTATTTGTGTGCTTCTAGTAGCCATCACTCGTCCGTCCGTGACAAAAAACTAATTATCAATGGTTGTAATGGGGATAACTCCTATAAGATGAAGTCGGATCCTTTCCCTCAAAATAGAAAAAAGTTGCGCCTTTATCAGACCAACATTTTATACATATAACTAATTGCCTTTCTTTTACCGCTTCAAAGGAATAGCGATGACAAGACAAAGTCAAAATTTTGAACGTGACCTTGACCTTTGACCTTGTGTCCATTTTCAAAGTCAAGCTCAATGATGACTAATGATATAAGGTTTCATATATATATATTATATAGTGATATAAATCAATTCACAATACATTTTATTGGCCTAGGGGAGATAACTCTTTCATAGTCAAATCATTTATAGTGACCTTTCAAGACCTTAATATGTTCTACATTTTGGTACAAGATTGATTTCTGTAGCTCTTATGGTTAAGGAGGAGAATCGCGCACACCACAATGTCAAAATTTAAAATGTGACCTTGACCTTTAACCTTGTGACCTTTTTCAAGGTCAAGGTCAATGATGACCAACTGTGACATTCCAAGTCTCTATCACCTCTGGTTCATGAGTTACATTGGTACAAAATGTACTTCCAATAAACAAGGGAAATAACTCTTAAAAGAAGTAGTCAAAATCCTTTGCGCGATATCTAATAAATTGTCACGATCAATAGCTGACCATTTTGGAACAGCTTTCATTGCGAAATATTTTATAGTTTATCTGCAGACAAGCTTTTCTGTAACAGGGGAGATAACTCCATAAAAAACGTGTTTGGTGTGCCAGGGTTAACTGCGAAAGCGTAATATCTCATACACCCATAGTACAAAATGTCTTTACGACATTTCGCGAAACAAAATTTATAATGGGAAAAGAAACTTGGCAGAAAAAAAAGAATAATAATAAACAGACGAATAACAGGAAGACTCTCCACTCGGAAAAAGGAAAGCCTTAATAACGTTATGAAATTAAAAACAATGCTGTATTTCTATATAATAAATTTTTTAACCATAGAATATAATAACAAATGAGTATTTCATACTGTCATTCATTCTTCTGAATGTTTTTGTATATTTATATATAAGGAAACAAATTTGTCTGGAAATGTCATCTTCATTTTGTGATAAATTGGTATTAATCCTCAACTTGTCACCACCTGTAATGAAAAAAGAACGTTGCACAAAACAGCAAAAACACTCAAGACAGAACACAATTCTTAAAAAGGTTAGTTGTTTTTATAAATTCTGTATGTGAAATAGGAATATTTTATTATTCAAAAAAACTGTTTCCAGGGCTCGCGTTGGAGGGCGACTCGGGCGAAGAAGTCGCCTTATGGCGGTCCCACTTCGCCCTCGATCATCTTCAAAAGCGAAGTGAAGTCGCCTTTCAAATTTTATTCCCATTTCTGTAAGAAATCTTCGTATTTTTGATACCGCGTCATGTTTATTATGTTTACGCGCCACATAGTTCAACTGGTATCCGTTTAACTTTTATTTGGTATATAAAGCGTAAGTTTAAAATATGACCGGAAACCAGTTCAGAGCAAAAGAACGTGAAAATTTCCGGAGCAGATATGAATTTGGTGTCGGATATTGCAAATATACATTGCTGTTTGTGTTGAATTGAGTATTGCAATGATAGAAACAACGTAGTAAAAAATAGTATTTTGGCAGTTACTTTAAACAAATTTAAGTTAAATATGTTTAAATACTTTTAATAGGACCTTTCCAATTTTACTTTAACTACATAATATATATTATGTGTCACAACTGTGTAATTTTCTACTTCTAGTTCTAATAGTACTTTAATATAATTCAATCAATTTGTGTATCTATGACAAGGAAACTTTTTTCTTTCATGAACAGTTTTGTAACAGTTGATTCTTTTTTTATTGTTATGTTTAATACATGTATTTATGAAAATGTGTGAAATAAGTATACTGAATAGTTAATCAAATCTTTGATACTTTATCCACAATCAATTAAACTCTTAAAAAACCATATAACAATAAACACTTATTTGAAAAAACAAACAAAACAGGCATGACGCTTTCGTGACATATAGTGCAACTGCTCCCTGTTGTCCTTCCACTTCTCACTGTCTGCCCCCCAAAAGAGAAGTGACTTCTCCCTATAATTTTGACCCGGCGTGAGACCTGATTTCATGATTAGATTGTACTGAAGGGCTTGTTTGTTGGTTGATTTTGGTTTAATTCTACTACTAGCAATTTTTCAGCTCTATCATGGCGTAACGTTTTTAATGGGGAAGGAAGACAGAGTAAATGGTGAAAACACCCCATCTTTGTTAGGAAAACTGGCAATACTTTTCAATTATGATTAGATCCAAGGACACCCCGGCTGCAGGGAGAATCGAACCAGCAACCTAAATGTTGACAGGCACTTGATCAAAAGTTGACCAATAACAGCCTCATACAAACTGCCACCGAGACCAAGCCTTACTTAACTTGATTTTAGTATTTTAGTTTTAAAAGATTGGCAACTAAGCAATGCATTCGTGTCGTGCTGATGTACCGAAACGTTATGACTAACTATGAAATTCAAAGTGGAAATAATATCCTGGCAATTTATTATTTTCAGTATATAAATCAAATATGCAATAAAATGAATCTTTCTTGTCCCAATTTGCCAATATATGTGTAACTCAGTATTATACCTTTATAACTTCTTTCAAAGATTTCACTTGAAGAAATGAAAGGACTGGCATTAAATTTCTGGCACTGCAGCTCTGATCAAGTGTGTGTGTTGTGGAACAATTTTTTTTAATAATGACGGCTTTTGGTCTGATATTTAGTGGAATGCAAATTTGTGGGACAAGTTCTACTGTACAATGCATCTTGAAGAACCAATCGGTATCATTAACTGCTGCATGTCCATTCTAAACAAAAGAAATTAATCATGATAATTCAGCTGTACAGGTATTTTACATGGTAAACAAATTGTTTCTGGATTAAATCTAAATTTTAGCTATCATGTTGTGAATATCATGACTTTTTAAAACATGACAGAGTAATAGATTACTGAAACATTTCAGGAAATATACAACTGTATTACATTTTGATATTTGCTTTGATTAGAGTGATTTAGTTCTAAACAATATTTTATGATATTAGATGGGTCTATTTGTTGAAATATCAAATTCTGTTTAGATTCATGATCCAGCTATTTTATATTTCATGTCATGATGATCATTTTAGTATGATCTTATTTTAATGTACCTATTTAAAATTTTCAAACTGATACATAAAACAATAAAGCACTTTTACTTTACAAATATGAAGTTGCTCAGCAATCTTCCAATAATCACTAATATTGCTCCAGTGCTCTATAAAATCTTATATTTCATAATAGCTATTTTTGCCTCTATACCAATACACATGACACTCCATTTCCTTTTATATTGGTTAGCAAAACAGCCATTCTGCTGAATAAAAAACCATATTACATTCTCGTGATTTGGCTATCATATTTTCATTTGGAAGATATGTTAGGCAATCAAATCACTAGAGTGCAATATGGTTTTTAATTGACATGATTGAGCAGGATGGGTGTTTTGCTGATCATGTTAACCCGAAATAACTATTAAATAAACAAATATTGTTGGATTCTTCTTGTTATATCAAATTATTGATTTGATAAATAGTTATTTCAAATTTCAATGAAAATAAAGTATAGTAAAATAGTTCCAACATGTATCTATTCCAATTGCATGACTCAATATTATGTAATAAAACATTTACTACACTTGAATTTGATCAAAATGAGGTTTTATGGAGCAAGGTAAAGCAATATTGAACTATGTTTCGTCTCTTTCAATATTGTTCTACCCTGCTTCATAAAACCTCATATTGATCTCACTCAAGTGCAGTAATTGTAAAATATTGATCAGTTCAGTTCAAAATGTAATACATGTATTTATATAAAATCAATAATTAAAACTGACTGAACATCTACTTATTAAGAATATGACAGCAGGCAGTTTTGCATGTATTTATTTCAATTTCAAAGAATAAAACCTGCAAGAAGACCTACCAATCACAAAATTATGATTTGCCTTTAATATTTTAACAATAGCAGTTAATAAACTATTTTTATCAAAACTGCCCAAGAAATTGCATATTTATGTCTCCCAAATGAAGTTTTGGGAGACATATTGTTTTTGTCCGGTTTCTTATTATTATGTCTCCCAAACGAAGTTTTGAGAGACATATTGTTTTTGCCCGGTTTCTTATTATTCTTCTTTCTTCTTTTTTCTTTCCGTTTAATCTTGTCCGACCATTTCTCTGAGAAGCAATGTCTTATCAAGATGAAACTTTGGGAACATGTTAAGGGTGGCCTGAAGTTTTGCAATCCACTTTTGAAATTTTTTAAATGGCCGCCATTTTCAAAATGGTCGCCGTTTTAAAAAATGGCGGCCATTGTCAGATCTCAGTAATGGCCAGAGCAATTTCAATGAAAATTGGTATACTGATACAACTAACTATCCTGAGCATTTTTGCCAAAAAAAAATGGACGCGAACGACATTTCAAAATGGCCGCCATCCGAACACCACCGCCTCTAAAAATGCAAAAAATTTAAACATCATCCGATTTCGACGAAATTTGGTACACTGGTAGATTATGGTACCCAGAGTGTGCCACTACTTTAAAAATTTTTGTCCGACTTCCGGTTTCAAAATGGCGGCAGTTTTAGTTATAAAAATTAGCGGCCGTTGTCAGATCTCAGTAATGGTCAGAGCAATTTCAATGGAAATTGGTATACTGATACAGCTAACTATCCTGAGCATTTTTGCCAAAAAAAATTTTTGTCCGACTTCCGGTTTCAAAATGACGGCCGTTGTCAGATCTCAGTAATGGCCAGAGTAATTTCAATGAAAATTGATATACTGATACCGCTAATTATCCTGAGCATTTTTGCCACAAAAAAATGGACGCGAACGACATTTAAAAATGGCGGCCTTCCGAACACCACCCTCATGAAAATGCAAAAATTTAAACATCATCAGATTTCGGCGAAATTTGGTACACCTGTAGATTATGATACCGTGAGTGTGCCACTACTTTTAAAATTTTTGTTCAACTTCCGATTTCAAAATGGCGGCCGTTTTAAAGTTTTAAAAAATGGCGGCCGTTGTCAGATCTCAGTAATGGCCAGAGCAATTTCAATGAAAATTGATATGCTGATACAGCTAACTATCCTGAGCATTTTTGCCAAAAAAATTGGATGCGAATGACACCATTTTGTGATGGCAGCCGTTTCACCACACTCCCCCCAAAGTCAACTTAGTCCGATTGCACCGAAATTTGATATGTAGGTAGATTTTAATACACAAACTAAGAATATCATGTCTATTTGAGGGTTTTCAACATGCACAAGAATATAGTGGCAATGGGGGTTCGTTTGGGAGACATTCTGTGTTGGCATCTTTGGCATCCCAACACAATCAGCACTAGTTATTCTTCTTCGTTCTTCTTTTTTCTTTTTTCTTTCCGTTCAATCTTGTCCGCATATTGTCTCTGAGATGCAATGTCCAATCAAGATGAAACTTTGGGAAAATGGTAAGGGTGACCTGAAGTTTTGCAATCCACTTTTGGAATTTTCAAAATGGCCGCCGTTTTAAAAATGTCGGCCGTTGTCAGATCTCAGTAATGACCAGAGCAATTTCAATGAAAATTGGTATACTGATACAGCTCACTATCCTGAGAATTTTTGCCAAAAAAATGGACGCGAACGACATTTCAAAATGGCAGCCATCCGAACAGTTTGTGTAGTTTCGTTTAAATGTAATTGTTATTTTGTTACCCACAGCTGTCAGAAAAAAATGTTTTGCTAGTCATATCATTGACAACTACGTTTGTTCGTTTGAATGGCGTTTAACGCCACTTCGATTTTTCTGCTATATCATGACGGCCAGTTTTTATTTGGGGAGGAAGCTGGAGCACCGGGAAAACCCGACCTTCAGTAGGAAAACTGGTGATCCTTGAAAATTAAGATTGAAGTCGAACACACCATGCCAAATGTAAGAATTGAACCCACAACCGCAGTGTTGACAGGCACGACGTGATCAATAGTAAATGTCTAAATACCTTAACCACTCGGACACCGGGACGTCGACTACTTTATGAAAATTAATATAAATTGACAGTTAGGAATTATAATCTTACATATTTTGTCTATTTCTTCCATTTTAAGGTTTATACAATAGTACTGTGTTGCCCATGTCATATGACGAAATACTCCCAAGGTTAGAAGACATAATGGGTGACAAAGGTCATTATTACTCTGAATGTCTTTCGTGATTTAAAAAAAAATAAATATATTGCAGTTCAATAAGCATTGATTACACAAAATTGGCCGTTATACTTTTTATTATAAAATTGCAAGAAATATTTTACTTAAATAATATCACAGAAAAAACACTGATTACATTTAGCAGGGACAGTCTATACTATTAGAGTAGATTGTCCTTGCATTCAGCTAGCGTCCTATTGCTCCACAGATTTTTAAAGTCACTGGCCAGGGATCTTCGCTTTTTAACATTTCGTGAAAGTTATCAGTTGTTGCAAAACACTCGGCCACAATATGTTTTTTTAAGACTTTGATTATCTTCAGCAAGCTTATGTATAATTTTGTAAATAATACTTTTCATTTAAGATATGGTCGAGGCTGACTTTGGGTATGGTTAGCTACAATAATGTAGCTCCTTTTTTATGGACATCCGTCCTTAAAAAACGAGCTACTTCATGGTAGCTAGGGTATAGTGTGCTGACCTTAAATTGACAATTTTGCCTGTTTTCCAGGCGAATTTCGGGGTTTACATCTGATATTGTGGCGTCCTCTCACAATAAAACAATTGGACTTAATGATGTAGCTGACATATTTAAAGTTGAGTGAATCTTCGTTAAATTAAACAAATATCTTCGAGAGCAACTTCACCGCATAAAGACGGACCATCTAAAGGAGAATAACATATAAGCACCGGAAATTAATAATGAAATCACACGCAAATGATGAAATAAGTTATTTTTAATATAAGAAATGGAGACACCAAGCTCATTTTCATCATAATGCCCATGTGAGGTCTTTGTATGTTTTCATGCATGTCTTGAAAACCGCTTAATGAAATTCAAAAAAATTTTAGAATTTGTTTCGAATAACATTAATCTAAGACTAGGAAAACATTTTATTTAATTTGTTGAACAAAAACATCTTCTTCATGTGTAGGACCACCAAATACCGGGAACCAGTCTTGAGGTTGCACGTAAAAGTAGTGCTATTTAAAAATAGCTGCTCGCTGTTATAATTATAACTTTTGAACCATAATAGATATTGGAACAAACTTGATATTTTTGGAAAGCTGAATAATTCAGGAAACAAGAGGATAAAGTTGAACTGATGGATAATAAAGAAAAAGAAATAATGTGAGTCATTGGATGACATGCACTATTTTGGGACTGAACTTACAGTGATTTTGTTAGCTAGAATTGGCCTCCGAATTTCGGCTGTTTCCCCTGGAGCAAATTTCCCAAATTTTGTCTAAATATTTCCCAATCAATGACAAAACTCCCAACAGAAAACCATAAGATCATGCTATCATGGTCTATGTTATTTATGGCTTCCGTTGGAGGACGACTCGCCGTTAAATTTTGTTCCCATTTTAATAAGAAATCTTTGTATTTTTGTCACTCGTATTTATCGTGTTTACGCGCCATAACAAAACAGTGTAAGCTGATTTCCGTCTGACCTTTTACCTCGTACAAAATGAGGTCATTATCCATTTGGATGGCCTGTGCAAAAGTAACCGAACGGGTGAGACATCAAAATTTTTTATTAAAAAAATCTTTCTTTCACTTAAAATTTCATATATGGGGCATTACACATATAATGCTAAATTACCTAAAAATGGAGAAAAAAGTATATGTATCTACGGACTTTTTTCGGGAATTTTACCTTAAAGTTTAAGAATGTTTTTTCTACTTTCATTTCAATATTGTGGTCACATTGTATCACATTACACACTATAGGAAGTGATTCCACTGTAAAGACACTGGAAAACAATATATTCTTGTTCTACAGTAATGCCATACCTTTCAAAATATCCACTTCTTAAGCAATAGCAGTTATAAGCAAACGCAGAAACAAAATAGAAAATTTGGACTTTTTTTTCATACTGCCATTTTTTCATCCTGCCATGTTTTGACATACACCGGAAATTCATTCCATGAATAGGACAATGACCCCAAATGCGCAAAAAAATACTTCGTTTTCCTAGTTTCAAGAAAAACATCGATAAATTTTCCCAATTGAAAAGGAGGGGGCTGTTTTTAAAAAAGGCAACAAAATCAGACTGAAAGTAGATTTTTTGAGTGAGTTGACTTCCGTTTGGTCTTCTTTCATATATGCAATGAAAGTGGTGCTGAAATTTTGAGAGAATACTTAGGGAATACTTAGGGATCCTGTCACGTGACAGGAATATTTCTTTATTTGAAACAAAGGTAAAATGTTCAGAAAAATTCAAAATCAACTAATTTTATATAGCTGAAGAGGTGGTCCTACCCCATTATACAATTTAATTAAATCACACAACAAATTACTGAGGTTTCATTTTTATTAGTGGGGGTACCAATTTTCGTCATTTTCGTGGGTGAAGACAAACCACGAAATTAAGAATTCAACCAATAATAACCTCTAGACAATCTGAAAGGACATTGTTTTATTATACTGGAGGCAGTCCATATGGGTGACGAATAACTAAAATATCGTCTTTAAAAAATATCATTAAAAAGATGATTGGCATTAATATCATCAATGTTGTTCTGAGTTCTGTGTAGCTGCAAAATAAAATTAAAAAGTCTGAATTTTCTATAAAAAATTAAGAATATTACAAACAAATACAGTACCTACTTTTTTGGATATCATGAATAAACATTATTTTTATATGTCAGTATCCTGCAGTGCGACCTTGAAAGTATGTCTGTCCATCTTTTACTAAGCATATCTCTATCCACTTTTAATTGAAATTAAATACTTACTAGACTGAATAATAAATAAGCCTTGTTAGAATACAAACATTTTATAAGAGAAATGGAAATCTAATAAAATTTACCTTTCACTTGTTCGCCATTTTTAATGTCGTGGCAACAATAGAAAAGGCAGAGCAAGTCAAGATTTATTACCGTCCCCCATCCCATCTGAGACGGTATACATTGTCAAATGGTGAACAGTATACGGAGTAAATGGCTATCTGTTACTTGATTGGGTGGTTCACTAAATCTATAAATATCTGGTTTACGTCAGGATCGCACTAGTATGTGCACTATAATTTCAATATATACTTAGGTTGAATCGGGAATGTAATCAGTATTTTTGTGTAGTAATGTTACGTTCCACATATTGACTTCTATTTCATCAGTGCATTGGTCAGTTGACAATTAAAAGGTAAACATTGAACCAAAATCTCCCTACTTTTAAAGCTGTTTGGAAAAAAACTTACATTTTCTGTATCAGTATTTTCGTTCTGATATTGATGCAAATAGAATAACACATATTTTTACCGCTCATTTTGAACATTTGTTCAGGGAGTCAATTTTTGTTAAATTATTTTAAAAAAAAACCACGTGTGAAGTGACGACAGTTATTTAAATCTCTCACGCACCATTCGTTAATAGTTTAGCGTAAACAATGTCCTTAAAAGGTACATTGCTTACCTATCCTACATATAAATTACAAACAAAAGATACTTTAATAATAACCATAAAATGGGAATGGCAGCTAAGAGACGGTTAGCTTTTTAGAAGAGCTAAACTTGTTTTAATTACTGTAGATTAGAATCATAAGAAGTGCTACAAAAATGGTATACCACAAAATGTTGTACTAACAATTAACGTGAAGAAAAATCAAGGGAGTTTACTACGTGAAAAAAACAAGATGGTGATGATTAAGGATGGATTTTTGATGTATGTGAATTGAAACTGAGTGATCACTAAAATGTGAAAATTGTGAAAATCATAAGTAAGTCTTAATTACTTTAATTTTGTCAGTGTATTTCTTATTCTATTCCAAATATTCGTCTTAAATATATAAATATGTATAGCTCTTGCAGTAAATATCTTATAATTATATGCCAATACTGTACAAGAAAACTTTTGATGCAAAGCATCAGTTTGCCGCCGATATATTCTGCATTCTGCACGCGTTTGTCAAAAAGATTTCTAAAAAGAAGGCATTTGAACCTTTTCCCCTTAAGGTCCTATGTAAAGCTTAGTCATGCAATTGTGGTTAGTTTGAATTGCCGATTTCTAAATTTGCGCACATGTAATCTTTATTCTTTTGTCATATATTAAATCATAAATATACTTGAATTAAAACTAATATTCACGTGGTTCAATTAAATTATTGACATAATGTATATATTTATTGAATCTTACAAATGTCGGCATACTCCGGAATTGTAAAAACACAAAATAGCCTTTTATTCTGGTTTCCGATCTTTCAAAGCTACGCCCATCGATACGGCTATCACTGAAAGACATAATACCGGGATAAAAATGTCTCCCTTTATTATTAACTTCCGTAAATAGAATACCAACAAAATTTATTATTACATAAAACTTTGATATCGCCTTAGCATTTTGCAGTCGAACCTCATATATCGTCTTGATTTTCAATCAAGTTAAATGAGTAACATACTTTAGCAAAATTCTGTTTATTTATGGTAACTAAGTGCATTTCGCAAATATTTCCTCTTTTATCCATCGCTAGCAACGAAAGTGAATACAAATATCCTGGGGCGGCGATAATAATGAAAAAGCAATGTACCTGCAATATGTAATTTTCTGTGTTATGGAATGCCAATATAATCCACTTGTGTAATTACTGAATGTCATAAAAAAAGTTTATTTTTTAATAAGTAGATTCTCTATTGCATATTTTGCCCATATGTGCCAAAGCAATTTACAATCAAAAGCTACATAGAATGTTTTAATATTAACTAAAAAAATTGACAAAATATTACTTGTTCAATGCAAAAAATAAAAATGGTAGTAGAAAACTAAAATGTTACTCTATAGTTAGTAATGATATGACGTCGCAGAAAAAATTAGCTCATGCATCATTATGTTGTTTTTACTCAAAATTTGTTTGTTAGATTTCAAAGCAAATCATTACGCAGTGAAACCTTCTACTCTACTATACACGTCCTACTAACAATTCATAAGGATAGTGCTGTGGCCCACGTTATATACATGCCTCATAATCTTTACTGATCATACATAAATATACAGTACATAAAAGATACTAAAATGATGTTCAAATGATGTGTACCGAATGAAAAAAAAATGAAATGACTGCTAATGACCTAATGTTTAATGACTAAGAATTATGGATGTTAATGATAATATATTTGAGTATTGATAATTTTTTCTCTATAATTTAATTAGAAAGGATAAAAACTCTATAACTTCATATAGTAACAAAGTTGCTAAATTTCGAATAAATCATTGGCAGGTAATGTACACCGAGGAATTCATGCATACACATGCAATTATCTGCCTTTAACATAAAGCTGAATATAGAATTGATTTTTGTTTTGTTTGAATGGTGTTTTAACGCCACTTTCAGCAATTTTTCAGCTATATCATGGCGTCCAGTTTTTATTGGGGGAGGAAGCCGGAGTACCCGGAGAGAACCCCCGACCTGCGGTAGGAAAACTGGCAATCCTTGTCAATTAAGATTGGAGTCGAGTACACCCTGCCTGCAGTTAGAATCGAACCCGCAATCTCAGTGTTGACAGACCACGTGATCAATAGTAGACGATCTACCTTAACCACTCGACCACCGCGGCCCCAATATAGAATTGAATTGCAATTATCTAATTTAAATAAATACATCATATGAATAGAAAATAAATCGAACTTACACCACCAAAGAAGATATATTTACATACAAGACAAGCATAACATGATTACAACAATACAATTCTAACTAAAAAGGATTTCTAGGCAGTTCTAAATTCACAAGATATAAAGAATAAAAAAAAACAAATAGTAAGGGTTTGTTCAGCTTTAAGTTACAAAGCACTTGACTGTTACAAGATGCATTCAATATGCATGGTTAGGCCACCACCTAGATAAACAATATCTCACGTACCACGGTAGCTGTAATTATGAAAGGTCATATATATAGTTGAGACAGTTAAAGTGGAAGAAACTGGTTTCAACCAGATCTAAGGTGGCTCCTAATACTTACCCAAACAGGGTCCAGTTTCATAAAACATCTGAAATATGAAGAGTTCCCCAGATTGTCCTCAACTCAAAAATTGACCAATCAGATTGTTTAAAAATTGAGATTTGAGGAAAACTTTTGTCGAGTACACCCTGCCTGCAGTGAGAATCGAACCCGCAATCTCAGTGTTGACAGACCACGTGATCAATAGTAGACGAACTAACCTTGACCACTCGGCCCATTTTGGCTTTATAAAAAGTCGCCTAAACAGTTACTGCACTGTAATGACGGTATAAATAACCATCATCGTCAGAAACCCACGTCCGGTCGCTTTCTCGATTTGCTACCAGTTACCGATCGTGGGCACACTTGTAGATATAGTAGATCGTTTTATTGTTTTTATTATAATAATCAAAGTGTTAGCTGCATAATTGGCGAGTTGTTCTAACATTATACACACACTGTGTTTTTATTCATAAATACTTAATGTGCGTTTGAGGAACGAATAAGACCATAAACAATGTTCTTTTTGGCATACTAAACCTCCTGATTCCAATATTGTAGTGTGTTGGTGTGTTGATGAAAATACATAATTGCAATAAACGGACAGAGAAACCAAGAGTAACATGATCAAGTTTGCTTCAAATCTTACCTCTAAATATAGCTTTTATTAGACCGGCGTTAACTACAATGCAATGCCCTGCTCAATTAAATTATGGCATGTAATGGATTGATAATTAAAAATGCTCTATTGCCAGCGGCCGTGACTGAAAAATAATTGTTTTCCGTAACCCTTCGGAATAATACACATTATATCACTTGACTCGGTTGACTGACATGTTACAGCACAGCCGGCGATAATATGTGCAATCTTTACTACAGCATAAATTGTCGTCTGCATACATTGTCGCTGGCAACAATAAATGCAGCTTTTAACAGCACAAATTGTGGCAATGGTACGATTTGCTTATGGTACGAAATGACTAATTCAATGAAAAGGAGAAAGCGGTCGAATTACAGTCATTTCGTACCATAGCCAAATCGTACCATTACCATTTCGCACTGCCATTTCGTACCCAAAATTACCGTTTGGTACCATCGAAATGCCATCTCGTACCATAACTTATTACCATTTCGTACCACGTGTAAATTAATTCGTACCATGCGTAAAATTAAAACACTTTAATGCATAAAACTAAATGAATACGTTTTACAACTAGACTGAGTAAATATTCGTTAAAAATCTTTTAATTAATCTAAAGAAGATATAGTCAATATTATTAATTAAGAAAAGGTTATTTGTGTGTAATATAAATATTTTTTTTAAATTTTGGACAAGAAATCAGTTTTTTTTCACATGTAAGAACGTTCGTTTAAAGTAACCATTATGACAAATCTTAAGCATTCTGAATAGTAAATGAAATAATTGTTGTGTAACAAAAAGGCTTTATTATTAATTAATCAGATATGAAAGGAATAATTACTTTCACTGTTACTCACCATCTGCTTTGGTCAAGGGGAATCCAAGCTACAATTTGTATGTAATCGAACCATTTTGAGTGTGTTTTTTAACGAAATGGTTCAATGCACATAATTTACTAATAAAATTTATAAAACAAGTGTGGACACCGAAAAATATCTCGCCTGCATTCCGCATCAGTAACGAAAAATATTATGTCATTAGCATATAAATAGCATTAAATTGTTATCATTTAAAATATGCAATGCATGGTTACGGTGAAACGGATCTAATCCAAAAATTTAAACGTAGTCGCTGTACCCTGAAATTTAGGTCAAGGTCAGGTGACACCTTCCAGACAGTCATGAACTCTTCAGCAGCAACCTATATACCAAATATTGTTATCCTACCATGCATGGTTACAGAGGAACTGCCCTAATACAAAAACTTTAACGTAGTCACTGGACCGTGAAATTGCGGTCAAGGTCAGGTGACACCTACCAGACATTCATGTACTATTCATCAGCAACCTCGATACCTAATATTGTCACCCTACAATGCATAGTTACAGAAGAACAGCCGTAATCCAAAAACTTTAACGTAGTCGCTGCACCGTGAAATTGAGGTCAAGGTCAGGTGACACCTACCAGACAGTCATGTACTAGTCATCAGCAACCTATATACCAAATATTGTCATCCTACCATGCATAGTTACAAGGAACTACAGTAATCCAAAAAATTTAACATAGTTGCTGGACCGTGAAATTGAGGTCAAGGTCAAGTGACAGGTGACTGACTGGCTTGTACTCATCATAAGCTACCACTGGACCAAATTTGATGGACCTAGGGCTTAGGCTCACAAAGATATGAGGCAAGATGTCCAATTGTTTACGCCGCCGTCGCCGGATTCCCATACATATGTTTTGCCTCCAGCGATTATCGTCGCAGGCGAGACAAAAACTGTTTTTATTTTTATTTACCATTTTGGTCAAAAGAGCAATAATATGATGAAATTGCATACAGCATTACATGCCATTACAGGTTTTTACTAAATTACACTTCCCTATATGGTACGATATTATCATATTACACTGCCCCATATGGTACGAAATTGTGTAACTACACTTCCCCATATGCTACGAAATGGATATGGTACAAACTGGTTTTAATTATGGTACGATTTGGTTATGGTACGAAATGACTGGTTACCTTTTCTTTTTGCCATGATGTCATCCTCAGTTGATCAATGTTCATCTGCGCCATTAGAAGGTTTTCTTCTGCATGTTGTAAATGCTGTCCAATTATGAATTGTAATTGTTTCTGCAATCATTAAACACAAGCGTTTTCAATTATTAAACAGCGTAATATCGAAGTATGTGGCATCGAGGAGGAATTAATAGCTGGGTTCAAGCTAGGTCAAAACTATGGGAAGAATTAACTTCTCTTCTTTTTTGAGGATGACTGGAGATTTTTTTAGGATAACTGGAGAAGTGACAGAATAGGGAGAAGAGGATGGTAAACAGCGAGAAGTTGTATTATATGTTGTGAGATTTCCCGTTCTGTCTTTTCTTAAATTAGTGTTGGCATTGCATTTTTGGGCTTACTTCGGGCAGTTTAATTTATGGAGGATAATATTTCAAGGATATTTCAAGGATAGTTCAGAACAAAAAAGTTAATGTGTATAATTTAAATATTTTTAAAAAAATTTTCGACAAGAAATCAGTTTTTTTCACATGTAAGAACGTTCGTTTAAAGTAACCATTATGACAAATCTTAAGCATTCTGAATAGTTAATGAAATAGTTGCTGTGTAACAAAAAGGGCTTTGATATTCATTAATAAGATATGAAAGGAATAATGACTTTCACTGTTACTCACCATCTGCTTTGGTCAATGGGGAATCCAAGCTACAATTTGTATGTAATGGAACCATTTTGAGTGTGTTTTTTAACTAAATGGTTCAAGGCAACTAATTTACTAATAAAATTTATAAAACAAGTGTGGACACAGAAAAATGTCTCGCCTGCATTCCGCATCAGTAGCAAAAAAAATTATACCATAAGCATTACATAAATAGCATTAAATTGTTATCATTTAAAATATACAATGCATGGTTACAGAGAAACGGATCTAATACAAAAACGTAAACGTAGTCACTGGACAGTGAAATTAAAGTCAAGGTCAGGTGACACCTACCAGACAGTCATGTACTATTCATCAGCAACCTATATACCAAATATTGTCATCATGCCATGCATAGTGACATAGGAACAGCCGTAATCCAAAAACTTTAACGTAGTCGCTAGACCGTGAAATTGCGGTCAAGGTCAGGTGACACCTACCAGACAGTCATGTACTATTCATCAGCAACCTCTATACCAAATATTGTCACCCTACCATGCAGTTACAGAAGAACTGGCGTAATCCAAAAAATGTAACGTAGTCGCTGGACCGTGAAATTGAGGTCGAGATCAGGTGACACCTACCAGACAGTAATGTACTATTCATCAGCAACATATATACCAAATATTTCCACCCTACCATGCATAGTTACAGAGGAACTGCCTTAATACAAAAACTTTAACGTAGTCGCTGGACCGTGAAATTGAAGTCAAGGTCAGGTGACAGGTGACTGACTGGCTTGTACTCATCATAAGCTACCACTGGACCAAATTTGATGGACCTAGGGCTTAGGCTTACAAAGATATGAAGCAAGATGTCCAATTGGTTACGCCGCCGTCGCCGGATTCCCATACATATGTCTCGCCTCCAGCGACTATCGTCGCAGGCGAGACAATAACTGTTTTTATTTTTATTTACCATTTTGGTTAAAAGAGCAATAATATGCTGAAATTGTATACAGCATTACATGCCATTACAGATTTTCACTAATACACTTCCCTATATGGTACGAAATTATCATATTACACTGCCTCATATGATACGAAATTTTCTTACTACACTTCCCCATATGGTACGAAATGGCTATGGTACAAAATGGTTTTAATTATGGTACGATTTGGTTATGGTATGAAATGACTGGTTACCTGTTCATTCTTCTTTGATTCAATTCGCAGTTTAACAGTGTGCATCTCAGCCATTTGTAAGTTATCCTCTGCATGCCGCATAAGGAGGTCTATGATGAATTTGATTTTTTCCTGCACCATTAAACACAAGCTTTTTTAATTATTAAACAGTGTAATATCGAAGTATGTGGCATCGATGAGGAATTAATAGCTGGGTTCAAGCTAGGTCAAAACTATGGGGAGAATTCACTTCTCTTCTTTTTTGAGGATGACAGGAGAAGTGACAGAACAGGGAGAAAAGGAAGGTAAACAGCGAGAAGTTGTATTATATGTTGTGAGATTTCCCGTTTTGTTTTTTCTTAAATTAGTGTTGGCATTGCATTTTTGGGCTTACTTCGGGCAGTTTAATTTATGGAGGATAATGTATCAAAGATAGTTCAGAACAAAAAGTTAATGTGAATAATATAAATATTTAAAAAAAATTTTGGACAAGAAATCAGTTTTTTTTCACATGTAAGAACGTTCGTTTAAAGTAGCCATTATGACAAATCTTAAGCATTCTGAATAGTAAATGAAATATAATTGCTGTGTAACAATAGGGGCTTTATTATTCATTAATAAGATATGAAAGGAATAATGACTTTCACTGTTACTCACCATCTGGTTTGGTCAAGCGGGAATCCAAGCTACAATTTGTATGTAATGGAACCATTTTGAGTGTGTTTTTTTAACGAAATGGTTCAATGCACCTAATTTACTAATAAAATTTATAAAACAAGTGTGGACACAGAAAAATGTCTCGCCTGCATTCCGCATCAGTAATGAAAAAACTTATATCATAAGCATTACATAAAAAGCATTAAATTGTTATCATTAAAATATACAATGCATGGTTACAGAGAAACGGATCTAATCCAAAGACTTAAACGTATTCGCTGGACCCTGAAATTGAGGTCAAGGTCAGGTGACACCTGCCAGACAGTCATGAACTCTTCAGCAGCAACCTATATACCAAATATTGTCACCCTACCATGCATAGTTACATTGGAACTGCCTTAATACAAAACCTTTAACGTAGTCACTGGACCATGAAATTAAAGTCAAGGTCAGTTGACACCTGCCAGACACTCATGTAATATTCATCAGCAACCTATATACCAAATATTGTTATTCTACCATGCATGGTTACAGAGGAACTGCCATTATACAAAAAACTTTAACCTAGTCACTGGACCATGAAATTTTGGTCAAGGTCAGGTGACACCTACCAGACAGTCATGTATCATCAGCAACCTATATACCAAATATTGTCATCATACCATGCATAGTTACATAGGAACAGCCGTAATCCAAAAACTTTAACGTAGTCGCTGGACCGTGAAATTGCGGTCAAGGTCAGGTGACACCTACAGACAGTCATGTACTATTCATCAGCAACCTCTATACCAAATATTGTCACCCTACAATGCATAGTTACAGAAGAACTGCCGTAATCCAAAAAAATTAACGTAGTCGCTGGACAGTTAAATTGAGGTTAAGATCAGGTGACACCTTCCAGACAGTCATGTACTATTCATCAGCAACCTCGATACCAAATATTGTCACCCTACCATGCATAGTTACAGAGGAACTACTTTAATACAAAATCTTTAATGTAGTCGCTGCACAGTGAAATTGAGGTCAAGGTCAGGTAACACCTACCAGACAGTCATGTACTATTCATCAGCAACCTCTATACCAAATATTGTCATCATACCATGAATAGTTACAGAAGAACTGCCGTAATCCAAAAAATTTAACGTAGAGTCGTTGGACCGTGAAATTGTTTTGTTTGTTTGTTTTATGGTGTTTAACGCCACTTTCAGCAATTTTTCAGCTATATCATGGCGTCCAGTTTTTATTGGGGGAGGAAGCCGGAGTACCCGGAGATTGAGGTCAAAGTCAGGTGACAGGTGACTGACTGGCTTGTACTCATCATAAGCTGGACCAAATTTGATGGACCTAGAGCTTAGGCTTACAAAGATATGAAGCAGGATGTCCAATTGTTTACGCCGCCGTCGCCGGATTCCCATACATATGTCTCGCCTCCAGCGACTATCGTCGCAGGCGAGACAAAAACTGTTTTTATTTTTATTTACCATTTTGGTCAAAAGAGTAATAATATGCTGAAATTGCATACAGCATTACATGCCATTACAGGTTTTCACTAATACACATCCCCATATTGTACGAAATTATCATATTACACTGCCCCATATGCTACGAAATTGTCTTACTACACTTCCCCATATGGTACGAAATGGCTATGGCACGAAATGGTTATGGTACGAAATTGTTTTAATTATTGTACGATTTGGTTATGGTACGAAATGACTGGTTACCTTTTCATTCTGCCCTGTTCGGTTTTTCTTCAGTATTTTACTTGATGCCATCTTAGGTGTTTCTAAGGCAGTTTAATCCCAATTGTTCCTGCAACCATTAAACACAAGCTTTATCAATTACTAAACAGCGTAATAACGAAGTATGTGGCATCGATGAAGAATTAATAGCTGGGTTCTAGCTAGGTCAAAACTAATGGGGAGAATTAACTTTTCGTTTTTGAGGATGACAGAAGTGACAGAACAGGGAGAAGAGGATGGTAAACAGCGAGAAGTTGTATTATATGTTGTGAGATTTCCCGTTTTGTTTTTTCTTAAATTAGTGTTGGCATTGCATTTTTGGGCTTACTTCGGGCAGTTTAATTTATGGAGGATAATGTATCAAATATAGTTCAGAACCAAAAAGATTTATTAACTAATCAGTCTACTTATATCACACATTTTCATAAATATTAAACAAGACAATAAAAGAACAATCAACTGTTAAAAGACGTGTTCATTAAAATGGATGTTACTTTGTCATTAGTACACACATTGATTGAATGGATGTTACTTTGTCATTAGTACACACATTGATTGAATGGATGTTACTTTGTCATTAGTGCACACATTGATTGAATGGATGTTACTTTGTCATTAGTGCACACATTGATTGAATGGATGTTACTTTGTCATTAGTGCACACATTGATTGAATGGATGTTACTTTGTCATTAGTACACACATTGATTGAATGGATGTTACTTTGTCATTAGTGCACACATTGATTGAATGGATGTTATTTTGTCATTAGTACACACATTGATTGAATGGATGTTACTTTGTCATTAGTACACACATTGATTGAATGGATGTTACTTTGTCATTAGTACACACATTGATTGAATGGATGTTACTTTGTCATTAGTACACACATTGATTGAATGGATGTTACTTTGTCATTAGTGCACACATTGATTGAATGGATGTTACTTTGTCATTAGTACACACATTGATTGAATGGATGTTACTTTGTCATTAGTGCACACATTGATTGAATGGATGTTACTTGTCATTAGTGCACACATTGATTGAATGGATGTTACTTTGTCATTAGTACACACATTGATTGAATGGATGTTACTTTGTCATTAGTGCACACATTGATTGAATGGATGTTACTTTGTCATTAGTACACACATTGATTGAATGGATGTTACTTTGTCATTAGTACACACATTGATTGAATGGATGTTACTTTGTCATTAGTACACACATTGATTGAATGGATGTTACTTTGTCATTAGTACACACATTGATTGAATGGATGTTACTTTGTCATTAGTACACACATTGATTGAATGGATGCTACTTTGTCATTAGTACACACATTGATTGAATGGATGTTACTTTGTCATTAGTACACACATTGATTGAATGGATGTTACTTTGTCATTAGTACACACATTGATTGAATGGATGTTACTTTTGTCATTAGTACACACATTGATTGAATGGATGCTACTTTGTCATTAGTACACACATTGATTGAATGGATGTTACTTTGTCATTAGTACACACATTGATTGAATGGATGTTACTTTGTCATTAGTACACACATTGATTGAATGGATGTTACTTTGTCATTAGTTCACACATTGATTGAATGGATGTTACTTTGTCATTAGTACACACATTGATTGAATGGATGTTACTTTGTCATTAGTTCACACATTGATTGAATGGATGTTACTTTGTCATTAGTTCACACATTGATTGAATGGATGTTACTTTGTCATTAGTTCACACATTGATTGAATGGATGTTACTTTGTCATTAGTTCACACATTGATTGAATGGATGTTACTTTGTCATTAGTTCACACATTGATTGAATGGATGTTACTTTGTCATTAGTACACACATTGATTGAATGGATGTTACTTTGTCATTAGTTCACACATTGATTGAATGGATGTTACTTTGTCATTAGTTCACACACTGATTGAATGGATGTTACTTTGTCATTAGTTCACACATTGATTGAATGGATGTTACTTTGTCATTAGTTCACACATTGATTGAATGGATGTTACTTTGTCATTAGTTCACACATTGATTGAATGGATGTTACTTTGTCATTAGTACACACATTGATTGAATGGATGTTACTTTGTCATTAGTACACACATTGATTGAATGGATGTTACTTTGTCATTAGTGCACACATTGATTGAATGGATGTTATTTTGTCATTAGTACACACATTGATTGAATGGATGTTACTTTGTCATTAGTACACACATTGATTGAATGGATGTTACTTTGTCATTAGTACACACATTGATTGAATGGATGTTACTTTGTCATTAGTACACACATTGATTGAATGGATGTTACTTTGTCATTAGTACACACATTGATTGAATGGATGTTACTTTGTCATTAGTACACACATTGATTGAATGGATGTTACTTTGTCATTAGTGCACACATTGATTGAATGGATGTTACTTTGTCATTAGTACACACATTGATTGAATGGATGTTACTTTGTCATTAGTTCACACATTGATTGAATGGATGTTACTTTGTCATTAGTACACACATTGATTGAATGGATGTTACTTTGTCATTAGTGCACACATTGATTGAATGGATGTTACTTTGTCATTAGTACACACATTGATTGAATGGATGTTACTTTGTCATTAGTACACACATTGATGAATGGATGTTACTTTGTCATTAGTACACACATTGATTGAATGGATGTTACTTTGTCATTAGTACACACATTGATTGAATGGATGTTACTTTGTCATTAGTACACACATTGATTGAATGGATGCTACTTTGTCATTAGTACACACATTGATTGAATGGATGTTACTTTGTCATTAGTACACACATTGATTGAATGGATGTTACTTTGTCATTAGTACCACACATTGATTGAATGGATGTTACTTTGTCATTAGTTCACACATTGATTGAATGGATGTTACTTTGTCATTAGTACACACATTGATTGAATGGATGTTACTTTGTCATTAGTACACACATTGATTGAATGGATGTTACTTTGTCATTAGTTCACACATTGATTGAATGGATGTTACTTTGTCATTAGTACACACATTGATTGAATGGATGTTACTTTGTCATTAGTTCACACATTGATTGAATGGATGTTACTTTGTCATTAGTTCACACATTGATTGAATGGATGTTACTTTGTCATTAGTTCACACATTGATTGAATGGATTGTTACTTTGTCATTAGTTCACACATTGATTGAATGGATGTTACTTTGTCATTAGTTCACACATTGATTGAATGGATGTTACTTTGTCATTAGTTCACACATTGATTGAATGGATGTTACTTTGTCATTAGTTCACACATTGATTGAATGGATGTTACTTTGTCATTAGTTCACACATTGATTGAATGGATGTTACTTTGTCATTAGTTCACACATTGATTGAATGGATGTTACTTTGTCATTAGTTCACACATTGATTGAATGGATGTTACTTTGTCATTAGTTCACACATTGATTGAATGGATGTTACTTTGTCATTAGTTCACACATTGATTGAATGGATGTTACTTTGTCATTAGTACACACATTGATTGAATGGATGTTACTTTGTCATTAGTTCACACATTGATTGAATGGATGTTACTTTGTCATTAGTTCACACATTGATTGAATGGATGTTACTTTGTCATTAGTTCACACATTGATTGAATGGATGTTACTTTGTCATTAGTTCACACATTGATTGAATGGATGTTACTTTGTCATTAGTTCACACATTGATTGAATGGATGTTACTTTGTCATTAGTTCACACATTGATTGAATGGATGTTACTTTGTCATTAGTTCACACATTGATTGAATGGATGTTACTTTGTCATTAGTTCACACATTGATTGAATGGATGTTACTTTGTCATCAGTTCACACATTGATTGAATGGATGTTACTTTGTCATTAGTTCACACATTGGATTGAATGGATGTTACTTTGTCATTAGTTCACACATTGATTGAATGGATGTTACTTTGTCATCAGTTCACACATTGATTGAATGGATGTTACTTTGTCATCAGTTCACACATTGATTGAATGGATGTTACTTTGTCATTAGTTCCACACATTGATTGAATGGATGTTACTTTGTCATTAGTTCACACATTGATTGAATGGATGTTACTTTGTCATTAGTTACACACATTGATTGAATGGATGTTACTTTGTCATTAGTACACACATTGATTGAATGGATGTTACTTTGTCATTAGTACACACATTGATTGAATGGATGTTACTTTGTCATTAGTACACACATTGATTGAATGGATGTTACTTTGTCATTAGTACACACATTGATTGAATGGATGTTACTTTGTCATTAGTACACACATTGATTGAATGGATGTTACTTTCGTCATTAGTACACACATTGATTGAATGGATGTTACTTTGTCATTAGTACACACATTGATTGAATGGATGTTACTTTGTCATTACTACACACATTGATTGAATGGATGTTACTTTGTCATTAGTTCACACATTGATTGAATGGATGTTACTTTGTCATTAGTACACACATTGATTGAATGGATGTTACTTTGTCATTAGTTCACACATTGATTGAATGGATGTTACTTTGTCATTACTACACACATTGATTGAATGGATGTTACTTTGTCATTAGTTCACACATTGATTGAATGGATGTTACTTTGTCATTAGTTCACACATTGATTGAATGGATGTTACTTTGTCATTAGTACCACACATTTGATTGAATGGATGTTACTTTGTCATTAGTTCACACATTGATTGAATGGATGTTACTTTGTCATTAGTTCACAC